>JARHVA010009576.1:292500-295010 GCA_037957365.1 Torreya grandis | reverse complement strand
TTTTAAACATGTCTTTGTTCCCACTCATGTGGTTGATACAACTACTATCCAAATATAAAATTTATCTACTACTTTACTGAACTATATATCATGTTATGAACAATTTTCCACATTTCTCAGTCCTATCGAGATCAATATATTCTGTCTTCAATAAATGTAATTTTTGACTATTAAAATCATACTCTTTTATTTTTACACTCACTAGCATTATGCCCATACTTATTTAAATAATAGCATTTCAAATTTTATTTTTCATAACTTTGTGTATAACTACCTATAAAAATGTTATTAAATCCTTCCTATACCTCTGTTGTTTGCTCCTCTCCCCATGCCTTTCACAATCATGTGTATCTTGAAGGCTTTTTTTATTAGAGGAACTAGTTGACATATTCAAATTTTTTTCTTGGGATTTCAGGGAACCCATTAGTTCATCTATTTTAATTTGTATTAGGTCATTAGAGTCTTCAATTTCAATGACTATAGGATCCAATATGACTAGAAGGATTCTCAAAACCTTTTCAAAGATTATATGGTTTTAAAGGATGACTAGTTATTTGTTATCTACACTGATTAACCTCAATCATTTTTCTAAACAAATATTAAACAATAATCTAATACACCTAATTGTCTCCCATCTGATTAATTATTTTGTTGTGCATATATTGAATGGGTATGCCATGTAAATATATTTTTGTTAAATACTAGACAACTCTTGAGATAACTATTAAAATTATGGTCAAAATGTTGTAAAGTTTTTAAAAATGTATTATGCCAGACTGTTACTACATTAAATGAGTATGCCTATAAAATCCTAACATAAAGATTTTTGATACTTACCATTGGTTCATTGACTATATAGCTTTAATGGCTATGCTAATAAAACATTAACATAACTCAAGATATTGATGGTGAATGATTACAATGCATATCAGTGTTATTTAAAAAATTAAATATGAAAAAACATAAGAATATATTAAGGGGAGAGGCACAACCACTATTACGAGTGTCTCAAGGGTCACCAACATGACATTAATCAATTAAAATGGTGGCATAATATGAGTGAGTACTTTTGGTGTGGACAATGTCAGCACCATGAGAGAGATAGGGTTTCTAGGAAGTGATGTACACCCCCAAAAGATAATTTGTATGATGCTAATTAGAGCCTCATGCAACCATGGTATGGGCATAAAAGATGATCAAAGTGATGGCTTGTGTTATATTATAACTTACCCATAGGAACATAACATCTTATGTATATTCAATCACTTAAGTTTCTTCCAAAACCCATTTTTACCTTTGTGTTTACTTTCTTGTTAATCCAACCACTCTGAGTATATTTTAATTTTTATTTTTCTAGTATCTTTTTTCTTATTTAAAATTTGATATGTAGAAAATCCCTAATTTATGAAGGTTTTGAAAGTAAATATTTAATCAATATATTGATTTGTCATCATTTACAACACCCTCCCAAACATGTCACATTTGATAATAATATACATAGATCTTTTGGATGAATACAAACACAAACCTTGAGAGAGGAAATAAGGGTTTTGGTATCCAATTAACATTTCCAATTATTGTAGAAATTAAATTGTTCACATGTTGAAAATTAAATTAGGGATTGTTGGCCATCTATCTAAGACTTATTTTGTCATAGATTATGCAATGAATGAAACACATTTAAAAGTATTAGCATATACTCTACCTATTTTAATATAATACACCTTACCTAACATGGTATTCATGGTAGTTAGATAGGGTCCATAAAAGTTTGTAGGCACTATTTGAAAGTCATGAATTTTTGTATAACTATTTTTATAATTTTATAAGTACATACATCTTTAAAATAATATATTCATAGTTCATTATGTGTACTCATTTTATTCAAATTTTAGAAGTACTTGTAGAGATACAATAAACATTAAGAAAACTAAGATATTTTCATCTATATGTCAGAATATTATTACATAGAGAAGCATAAGATACATTACTAGGATATTTATATCATAATATTCTAAACAACACAAATCTATATATACTATATACAAATAAAAGCATTGCAAAAACCTCATCAATAAAAAAATTGTTTTTATAGTCCTATGTAATTGTAAATTTTTATCTTAAAGGTTGAAATCAATTTTATACCTAAGCTAAGTTCCAAGGAGATATAAAAATAAAATAAAAATTAATGAAATAGATAACAACAATGATAATATTGATAATAATTTCAATCAACTAAAAGCACACAATGGTTAAAATTATAGAAAAGTAAACTAATATTATGCAAATCTAGATTATCTAAATTTAAGCTATCATATTATGTAATAAAATATATATCTATGAAATGATAACACATTTTATATTAGCCCTAGTATAAAATATTTATTTCTCATCAAGTTATTAAAACATCATTAATCTAGAGGCTTATATGATGGGGCAAGGCCCCAAGATTCATCTCACAAGAGACCATAATCAGAATATGCCATTTAACTCCATTTAAAAATTTACAT
>JARHVA010009576.1:2500-285000 GCA_037957365.1 Torreya grandis | reverse complement strand
TATTTGCTTATAGCTTCCAAACCTTCCTTGTCAGTTTTTGGGTCATACTATTTTAAAATCCATTGGGAATTCTATTGGCTAATTTTGGTACGAGGGCCCCATAACATAATTATGGTACCATTCTACCTATTCCCAAATATTGGTAAATGTTGATGTTTCTCAAAATTTTATACATCATATGGATCTCATTGTGAGGGATAGAACTTGGATACAACCTTTTGATTATGAAGGATTAGCTTTTAGGTGTCATATATGTTTTCATATTATTAATTTTATTAATCATTGGCCAAACATCAAACACAAAAAATGATATACCTAGTTTAAGGATCAAATTCTATAACATATAACAATCAAGGATGTTGTTGAGAGTGAGGATGAAAGTTAAATTCTAAATGTGGTCCAAGAAATGCCTATGGAAATGATAAATCCATTTGGGTAAGCTATGGCCAAGGATTTTAAACATAAAAGTACATGTAAATATAGTGAGGGAATGATGACTCAAACTCCATTGAAATCCAAGATATAAGGTAAAGGTTTTTTAGCAAGGGTTTCATTGTTGTGTCCTAACCAAGTGATGCTCTTGAAATCCCCATTCCTATCTTGCATGATTTAGGGATAGGAGATGAATCGATGGTGGTGAGTAACAAAAGGAAATTAAAAGTAAATAAGAAATCAGAATGACATATTATGACCCATGGATCATGAAATAAAAATGGTTTGAAATGGTCTTAGCTATATCTTGCTTTAGTTATGTTTAATGATTATTCTTGTTTTTATATTATTGTAGTGTTGATATTTATTTTCATTATTTTAGTAGGATTTATTACAGTATTTCATGTTTTTGACCATGCTTGTATGTTTTATTTAAAGGTTAGGGTCCCTCTTTAAAACCCAAATTTACCAACAGTAAAAAATATTATATATATAAATATTATTTTTTATACTATAAAATATTATTATATATGTTATTAAACTAGTTAATATATAGCTAGTTATGAAGTTAAAATATCTCTAAGTAGCCTATGTTTTATTAGGTGATGTACTACCAGTTGCCGTAAAGGTGCAAGTTACTTTGGAAGAAATAAAAATTTTAGTTTTCATAACACAAAATTTTTTAAAGTGAAAGAGTGTAAATCAATAGTTGTAACTCACTCAAAACAAATGATTGATGACCGCATATCACCATTTATGCATGAAGTGTTAATAAATAACAATTTTATATTATATGGTGCAAATGACAATGTAAAATGATAGTGTGTTTCATCATATTATTTCTAAATGAGTTGTACAAGGAGGAGACATTCCATTTTACGATGAGCTTGAGCAATGGAAAAGTGGTAAAATATTTCAAGGTGATATGCATCATGATGGTGAGGGGTGATATGTTACTTAAATTGATTCATATTAGGTTTGGTTCTTTTATACTTGGCAACTTATTTGATTAAAAAATTCATATTATCAATAGTAGGGAAGGATGCCATAATAACTTATTTGATTTTAGCAAGCCTACACATCTGATGTGCATCTCCAAACATTATTATAAAATGCTTTTGTATATAATAATTATAATTATGACATTATATTGTATATCATATATATAATTATATTATATATATAGTTAGTTATTTTATATTATATTAAATATTTCACATAAATATATAATGTTTAATATAATATATATATATATAAAATAAATTATATGTTATATATTATAAAAATGACATGTTTATGAGGTTTATATATGTATTTATTAAGAGTTTTTGAAGTCCATCCATTAAAATACCTTATCATTATCATTTATCCTACTAAACCTTGACATATTTAATATCTTTCATGATTTGTATGTTCTTATACTTACCCAATGTTTTACCTTAGCTCATTCTCATAGTGAAACAAAATACCTCCCCAAATATCTCATTACCTAATTAAAGAACACACAACTTCATTTTCCACCATTACCCCACCATAAATATCATAATATTATTTCTTGAAATATTGCTCACAAAATATGATACAAATTAAACTTACATGGGTTTAAGTGAGAGAAATATATTTATTTTCATTATTTCACTTTTAAGAATCCCACTTTACCAAAAACATATATTATGCCAACCCTTCCACTATAACTTGCACCTTTAAAGAAACTACTAGTTTATATTTAATTTCCCAGATATACACCTAGAATAGATGATTTTAAAAAGTTAATGTGTCAGTATGTTTTCTATTTATTTCATGAGAATTTGGATGTATGCATATTATGCTACCCAGTGAAAAATTCCACATATTTTAATGCTTGACATTTTTATGCACAATGAAATATGTTATTTAACCCACCATTTATTATATTCACTTTCTATTAAGTGTTAATAAAACTAGTAATTTACCAACACAAATTTCATTTTATTATACACCTAAATTTGTCCCTAATCACTTATTAGGTAATAAATAATATTATATTGATTTAGTTGTGTATTTATCGATCTATAGTCTAAATCAAGCATAATTCCTACATTTTGATATTCACAATCATGCTCTCTTGTTCTCTATTATACTTTTTGTGTTTCCTATTGATTTTTATGTTATACAATGGTCCACCAAAAGATTACTTATAAATTCACTCAATACACTTTTATTATTTTGCTTGGTCTTTATCTGTTAGGATGCACCTACATTTTGTCCTCCCTTATTATTATTTTATTTTTTACTATTTGATGTCAGGTTATGCACTGATAGTTTATAAATTTGAGTTTCATTCATTTATAAATTAAAAAAATAGGTTAATGTATTTAATAATCTAGACATTGAATGCAAAAAAACATATAAAACATTTACTGATTAGTTGTGTGTGTGTGTGTGTGTGTGTGTGTGTGTGTGTGTGTGTGTGTGTGTGTGTGTGTGTGTGTGTGTGTGTGTGTGTGTGTGTGTGTGTGTGTGTGTGTGTGTGTGTGTGTGCGTGTGCGTGTGTGTATGTGTGTGTAGACTGGTAATGTCTTTGATGAATTGGGGGTAACACCTCGACTCACAACCAGGGTCTACCACTATTTTCCCTATTAAACTATGTAAATGCTAGGATAATTAGTTCCATGAGACTTGGGGGATTACAACCTGGATGGGAGATGGTATAAAACTCAAGACCCATCATCAATACACACACTTGTGCCATTAGAGAATTCATTATATTACTAAATCTCATATTGCAAATATATTCAATTGAATTATTTAGCTTGGTTAAGGAATTTATATAAGTTTTTTTTAGTGTATTTCATACTATACACCATTGAGATCCTTGATAAATAATAAATAATCTTAGTTATTCATGATGTAAAGTAGGGTCCAAAATACATAGTTTTCCTAATCATATTAAGATCTAATTGATTAATTATTTAAAATAGAAGAATTCAATTTTCCTTGCAATTGATATGAATTTTTTTCAAACTAAGGATTTTAAGGCCATTTATTTAATAAGCATAAATTTAAAATAACATTGAACATATATTACAATTACCAAAGTCATAATCATTAATTTTTTTACATACAAAAGTGAAACTTGTTGGTTTGGATAAGGTCCCTTGTTCACCACAAGTATTCTAAACATATATTAATAGTTGCAAACCTAAATAATGACTTTTGATAATCATAGAATTTTTATAAATTTTCTTTAACAATGAAAATTGGTTTTGAATTATAATTTGTTATATATTTTCCTGAGATTCCTTGGTTTTGTTCAATGTGTGTTGATGTTATGGACATGTGTAGACGTATTTGATCTCATCATATTTAAATTATCAATAATCTAGAAATAAAAATAAAGTGGTTTATTTCCAACGTGACATTTTAATAACACTTTTTTTTGTTTTCAATGGCTAATTAGTTGACATAAAATACATGTAGGGGCAATGCCTACTATAAAAATTAGTTATTGTTATATATAGTTGATGTTAGAATTTGAATACTATTCTAGGAAAATGGAATTGTATAGGAAAATTATAATTATAACATTCCAAGCTTGTAAAAAAATTATTCTTATTTATTATTGATTTCAATTATTTTTAAATTTTTTTTCTACTTGTTATTTTTGTGTTTTTAAAAGCATTCTAATTTAATTCAAGTAAAATTATATATAAAAGATTATATTTTTATTTTTTATTTTTGATAAATGAAATGGGTTTTGAACCAATAACCACAACCTGTACATGAAACTAAAATAAAGAGGCCTAAAATCCCACATGGATAGAAGATATTATATCAAAAAAGGCAAAAAGTATGAAATACTATAATAAGGAAAAAAATCAAAAATAAAGATAAAATAATATAAAAATAGGTCATCTTTGTGACCTCCAAAGACATCATCCTAGACTCTGATCACGTTCATTAGGTCCATGTCAAGGTTTATGAATTACTAAGGGAGTTGTTCAACCTCCTTAGAAAAATGGATGCACTTTGATGACTTGGTGGATGATGTATCAACTTTTTATATCATGATTCCCAAGAATCCTCTAAGAGATTATATTCCCACAATGTTGTTTTTCATTAAGGATATATTGACTGCCACCAACAATTTGATATTTTCTTTCAGATCCATGTTCTCTTATTCTATAAAGTCTACCTTATCTTTGTGTTATTTCAATTGATAGTTCACTCCATTAAGATCATCCTTATTCTTTCGGATATTAATATCATGTTGTGAGATATTGGCTTGATCCCTAAATACCCACCTAATAAAAACCTTTTTTAATCCCAACTCTTCCCCCAAATTTTCCTCCTTTCTTTGGTTTATTATAAATTCCCTCAAGATATCAAAATCCAAATTTCAATTGGCATAGTCTAATATAATTAATGGGGACTCTACTTTGACTTTATTTTTGTAATTATTAGAAATAATTTGATCCCTTATTTTCCTATCTCCTAGAGGAAAGACAAGTTGTTTCCTTTTTAAAAGTTGAATAGCTTCAACTATCTCATCCATAATGTCCTCCTAAACTTATAAAGGGTTTTTATGAGAGGTAACATCATTATTAAGAGGATTTTCTTCCCCTAAACCTACTTTCAAGGGTTTGGAATTACTCCTAGGACTATGTCTAGAACCCTTGTTATGGGTAATTTACATCACTTGAGATGTAAATAATTTTTCATTAATTGAAATTTATGCATTCAAATGATATATAAAACCCATTTCACCCTTCTATTCATTCAATCCTAAATTTTCCCTTCTCAGAGGCAATTTGTTCCTTTCCTTTCCTATATTGTGTCATCCCAATAGGAAACTCCCAAAACTCATATTCATACCTTTGAAGAATTGGAAAATCATAAGAAAGATATGTTGATGTACAATTTGATATTTTTTTCCTCTTTTGACATCCGAAATAAAACATTAAAGGGAGTGAAAACTTAATAAATGAAGGTTAATAGGCTTTTTATGTCAAAATAATTCATAAATATGAAGTGTGATTAGTGTACTACCTGTTATCTTCATTCCATGGTGATGTACAACATAATTTGCCTAACCACTTCACCAAATGGCTAATGAATAATTTCCTTGGATAACCTATTTTCAATAGGTATGAACTCTTCACCTTTGAGAATAATGTTTTTCTTCTCCTCCTTATAGTTTATGTTTAATTTGTATATTTTTGTGACCTTTATTTTAAGGCTAGTGACAAGGTCTACCAAGTCCCATGTTATCTTAATTTCCACTCCATTGATTTAAAAAAAATATTATTACATCCATTAACACACATCACAAAGACATGCTTGTCATAGCCTTTAATCCTTTAAATGAAATTTGTCATGGCTCCTTCATGAAATTTTTTCCACAACTCTTAGTTGTCTTTGATGCTATCAGACATTATAGGTTCAGTCCGAAAAATTTGGCCCCCATTTTTGTATTCTCTGTAGATAATTTCTCTCTTCCCATGAAATTGATTATATATATTGAATAATCATCAACATAACCATTAATTATATGGGTGTTCTTGATATCCTTGAGGATTTGGCACATACTAACACTGTAATAAACCAAATGGTGATTAATCTCAAGATACCCTTTGCATGTGTTGAGTGCCACCATCTCATGATAACCCAATTTTGAGATATGATGTAACACTTAATGTGAAACTTATTTCAAATTATTTTCCACCTAGACATAGCATTCATTGTTTTTCAAGGTAGGCTTCCCATTCAATCCTTTGACAAATAGATCATACTTGTTGGTCCATTTTTAATGTCTTAATGCATTAACTCCTTCATTTGAAAATTTAAATTATTATTATGTGTTAATAAATATTACTATAAATGTGCTTGAATTATTTATCTATGAAAATAAACTAATATGGAGAAAGACTTAGTATTTGATGTCAATCTTATTATTAATAAAATTATTCATTTTTTTTTTTGGGATAGCTGTTTAAATTATCTTTAGATATTTGGTGAAACTAAAATCCCACCTAGCCTCACCTTTACTCAAACACATGGATAAGTGTTAATCATGTTTAGATCCATTGATATGCTATATTCTCATGATTTATCTTATATATTATTTGGTGATATTTTATTGGATCATGTTTATTATTAGTATGATGAAGAGTCATTTTATTTATGTGATATCATTTATATCTCTTCAGACCTTATAGGTATTATGATGATTTTTGTTCATGTGTATGAGATAGATGTTTCTAAATGAGTTGATATATTATTAATAAATTGAGTATGAGATCCATTTTTTAGGGTTTATATATTTTACGTTAGAGTGTTATTTGAGTCAATTTAGCATAAGTGGGATATTTGAACAAAGGACATATATTGTGAGTATATATATATTGATAATAGATTGGAAATAAGGCTCAACATAGTTGTAACTAAATATATGGCATATTAGATTCTTGGGTATTTGTCACCTTATGAATAGGTTCCATAAAAATTAAAGGACACTGAGATTTATGAGGACCATCATTCATCTTTAGATTAAGAGAAAATAAAATAAGAAGAAAATCTAAGGGCTCCACAACCATCAATGTGGAATTTAACTATAATGTGTAAAATTATCTATAAAGGAATCATGGTGTAATCCACAAAAATATAGAAGAAGTGAATAAAAATAAAGGCCATGATCAAATCCATGGTGTTTCAAAAACTTTTAATGTAAAAGTGGGTTATGAGTAGCATAAAAAAGGTGGTAACCAAAGATTTAATATTATAAGGATGACGACAAGAAACACAATTGTAAAAAAATAAAAGTAAATTCATAAAGGATGGAAAAAGACTAACACAGATGAAAGTGGAGACAAATTTATTAAAGAATAGAGACTAAAAAATAATAATAGGCAACTTTTTATCTTACAGAAAACGAATGTGAATAGGAAAAAAAGTATCTATAAGAAATCTTAAATTCAAATAGTAGCATGTAACACCATCTTTTATTTGATTTTATTATCTCAAGGTTTATAAATTATTAAACGATCATAATTTTATATATATATATATATATATATATATATATATATATATATATATATATATATAGAGAGAGAGAGAGAGAGAGAGAGAGAGAGACAGAGACAGAGAGAGAGAGAGAGAGAGAGAGAGAGAAAGAGAAGACATCCCCTCAAATAATATAATAATTATAGAGAGTGGAAATTAGATTTCAAGGAGAGAATGTTTTGGATCAAGTTAATCAATACATGATAAAGTATCCATTTTAAAATTTTCATATCGAACTAAGGTATCATAGTGCATAGATGCTCAGGTAGATCAATCCACTTTGGTGTAATGCATACACAGTGTTGACCAAATATGGTCTAAATACCAAATATGTGCCTAGTCAAAGAATTTCGTGGAAAGAGAAGGATTTTTGAATGAAGAGTGACCCAATATCACAAAGAGTAGCTCCAAAAATTGTAGATCCCCCATGAGGTGTTAAGAGTTCATGGAATAGATATAAAAGTACATGGAGTTCATCTAATTCTCCATTATGTGTTCATCTTGACATTTGAGTCAAGTAGTAGAAAGACTAAATAGATAATTTGTAGAGGGTATATCCGACATGTGTGGTAGAAAAAGTGATCACATGGGTTTCTATAGCTTTCTCCCTAGTTACTACATGCTAAGTTTTAGATTCAATCATTGAAGTATGGTAGAAGTTGTCCATGTTCAAAGTTGGCTCCTTAGTGAGATTTTGCTAACGTTCCCATACTTAGCCAAATCAACTAAATTGGTGTTATGACATCATGTGGGAATGAATAAAATAGTCAACTTGATCATTTTATATCTCCACTTAGAAGACTCCTAAGACCAGTGGATCAAATGGGTTCTTCCCTTTCAATCTCAAGAACAACTCCTAAATATTTGGTACCTCCATGCCTTTTGTGCTTAAATTTATAGGCCTTAAAAGTTAGACTTACAACATAAGACATTCATGCCAACATCAAAATGAAGCTCAGGTAAAAATATATTAAAATTCATAGTTTATGGGATGTCAGATACATCCATATGGATTTCAAATGATGTTTACACATATGTCAATTTTAAGACCCAATAAATAGCCATTGGTTTTTAAACTAATGCAGATCTAATGATCCTCGATTAATCATACATCTCAATCCAATGGAGTGTTATGGGTAAAATAGTGAAAGAGATTGAGAGGTTGACACATGGCACAAGAGCATGAATTGATATACTAGAAAGATCTTGAGGATAAATGTGGGATTGCCAAGTAGCACTAACAAAGATAGATTTGAAAATTCAAAGATAGATCCAAGGTCTTGTTTTTGTTTATACCTAGAAAATACAATAAAGGAAAGGCAAAGATGAAATGAGTGGGACCAAATAAATCCAAATAACTAATGAGTCAACAACAAGCAGCAAAAGCATGTTCAATTGGTAGAAAATGAATGGCTCATAGGCATCCATGCATAAGTATATCAACAGAGTGAACAAGGTCAAAAATTCAAGGGTTCAAGTCAGAATTTGATAACCAATAAGTAGGATCAAAACCAAGGTACTTTTGATAGAGGTTGAGGACATAGTTTTTTCAACTTGGGTAAGTTAATATAATGGAATATGATCTAGGATAGATCTGGGTTGAGTTGGGATGAATACCTTGAGACCAAGAATTACCATTAGAGATCCATGGAAATAAGATTGGTATTTTACACCTATTTCATTCTAAGGTTGACATTTGGTTTTCAAAATAAGAGCAAGTATTCAGCTATCAAAAAACCAATAAAATTACTAGTTTTCAATCTATAAAGAGATCTTTGCTCAGATATTGTAATATAAAAATATACATCTAGCCACTAAAAATAGACCAAGAATCTCTTTTGGTTCCAAGGTATGAAGGGTTGGTACTCATAAACAAATCAAGTGGAAGTAGGATAGTGTCCTAAGATGAAGACCAAGTAGTTGCATAAGAATCAATAGATCACTAAATTCTTTTGAAATGACTTTAAAATTGTGCTTTATTAATAAGATCATGAGTTAGCATCCTTGAATTGGTGTTAATCCATCAAAAGTGGTTGGGCCTTTCTCAATGCATAGTTACCCCTCTCTCCTTTTTTTTAATAAATATAGGACTTTAATCCTTAAATATAGCTTGATATTCCTTTCTTGGGCATGATTAAACTCTGTCCAAATTTGATCTTTGTAACCTCTTGAGATAAATAAAGGACTCTTCTTTAGATATCATTATTTTGGTATAGTGTGTTAATGTCAAATTGATTTAAATTATGTGGTATAAATCTCTCCCTTGTCAAATCTTGAATATCACCTAATTACTAGATCATAATGTTTTGTAAGTGATATTTTGTGTCAAATATCTTTTGATTAAAGCTAATAAGTGGATACGTTGACTGGTCAGTTCCATAAATCAGGCATCTCCATCATTTCCCTTAGGTTTCAATCATTTAATGAACCTTTCCATGAAATACTAATGCATATACGTCCATTTAAAGATCCAAATCTGATCTCATTAGTGTTTGTTAGAATTTTAGATAGAGTGGATGAATAATCACATTGCTAGTACATCATCTCCTTTACATGTTTTAATGCTTTGTTACACATTTATCTCTCTCTTTTCATAGTCATTTTCAGTTTAGGTGATAAATATAGAAGGAAGTCAGACTTCTTTAGAGGTATGACCCTATGATAGGTGACCCACATCCTAGTATCAGTCCCATGTTGGTCTAGATTTGAGTAGAGGACCTAAACAATCCCCTTCTTAGTTAGGGTGTAATCTAGAACACCAACAATTTTAGCACATCTAGTGGGACCCATTAGAGCTTGTCTTGGTGGAATTGTAGTTGTAGTAGTGCTATTCATGGATAATTTTGTGATTCCAAGCTCAAATAATTCCTTTAAAATTCTAGTCAGTTTCTAAGTAAGTTCATTTTCATTGCACTATCCTTATGTTATTTTCATGGCTATGTATGAAGGAAATCCCTATGAAATACCTCCTTATCAGCCATATGATGGATCATACCAGCCTTGTCATGATCCATATGAGCCTTGTTATGATTCTAATGAGCCTTACCAAGAATTTTATCAAAGCTATAATGAGCCTTATCAAGTTTCCCATGATCTTTATTATCAAGAGCATGACTCTTACCTTCCTTATGAAACATATCAATCACAAGACTAGATTCCACCTTTCCCATGTGGCTATAATGTTTCATGTGATAAATTTTATTTATAGGAAAAGAAGGATGAAATAGAGATTAAATTTATAGCATATGCAAGTAAAGTATGTTCATATTCCAAGTATAAAGAAGTAAAGGAATGGTTTAAAAATGTGTCTAATAATCTAGAAGAGAGGCTTGAGTTTTGTAATTTTTAATTAGAGAAAATAGAAGGTTATGAGAGGTAACAAAGTTAGTTGGATCAGTTTTCTCAAGAACCCTCTTGTATTCCTTACCATCCTTCTTATGTTCCTTATTCTCATAATGTTCTTGACCATGTTCAGTATGAGCCAATGGAGATTTCTAGTTGGATTCAAGAACCTATTCAAGAAGCTATTCATATGCCTACTCAGGAGCTTATTCAAGAGGCTAAACCTTTTTATTATTCCCTTTATTCACCACTCATCCCTGAAGTTCAAGTTATGCATGAGGAAAAAAAGGTTTCAAACATTGATGAAGTGTTAGCCAAGAGGTTGTCAAAGGATTTTCTTTCCCGCATATCAGAAATTACATTAATCCCAAGATCCATATCTAATCAATATCAACCTTTCATGCAGCCTCCACGCCTCTCCCCTCAAAATCTCAATGCCTTTCCTTCATCGAGAGCCATTCAAGAGGCAAATAAGTAGGAAGAGGATGTGAAGGTGATATAATAAGAGTAAATACAAGAGTAAAATTAGGTACATATAGTAACTTATTTGGACCTCTCTCATCTTGTTAAATATTTTCAATAGTATACTATGCCACTCTTGGAGGAAGAGCATCTCCTTTATGAGACAAATCAAGAAGATGCAGTTAATGAGATAGAAAATAATGATGACTTCAATGACCAAGAACAGGAAATAATTATTGGGAGACCACATGGCAAGAGTAAGCATGTATTAGTATTTCATAATGTCAAACAAGATGATCTATATGAGCATGTGCAATTTAGAGATAAGATCTAATAGGAAGAAGTTTCGGATGTGCATCAAAAGGTTGCTTCTCAAGAATGTATTAATTATATATTGGTTATCCAAAATCAAGATTTTTCTCAAAATATTTTTGTAGATGATATATATCAAGTACAAGTTCATCTTTATTTTTAAATTAGCCATGATAATAGCTCACATAACACAATTACTAAGGTAGAGAGCATTCCTGCAGAACAGGACAATTGTCAATAGTTGTACCATGATGTGATGAGTGAAATTAAAGAGTTTAAAATGATAGGTCCTGATGAGAAAATAGTGTGGTAGGTTAAATATTCATTTGGAGATTTCATTAATGTTTTATTGCTTCAAAAAGATAATGTTTCTTTGGGGATGCCTAGTCAGAATGTGAAGGTAGATCTTGATATGGGAGAAATCCATAAAGAATTGATGCAAGATGACATAAAAAATGAGATTAAGATGAAGGTGTCTTTCAAGTTGATCCTATTTAGGTTGATTAATGTCAAGAGAAAAAGAATGATTGGTATCTTTATAAAGAGATTTATGAAGATATGTTCCCCATTAGAGATCATGATATTGGGAAGTTTGATCAAGAATCACCTATTCAAGTTCATGATATAACTTGGTTTGGCTATTTATATCTCCTTGAACATTTAGATGAACTTAAAAGAGGTGATAAGAAGGATAAGGTCATCTATAAATCATACATAGATGAGATGTCACTTGATAAGGTGGTAGTTGACAAGAAGCATAAAAGAGATCCAGAAGTGCAAGATGAATATATATTTATTGGTGATTGGTTTAATGTTAATGACTCATTATAGGAGATGTTAAGAGAAATAACTTGAGAAAATAGTGCCTATTCAATGGTCATGTTCAATAAACCCCATACATTATAATTTATACCTTCTCTTATAATGAGTAAGTTCATGAATTTCCATTTTGATCTAGGTGGAACATGTTTTATCATGGTTAATTAAGTTAGTTTGTCTATATTTTTTTGTAGTAAGTGCTTTATTTGAACATTTACTTTGTTAAGATAGTTTCCATGATTTCTTTTGTTTCTTACCCTATTTTGTGGGGTACATTATTTTTACAAATCAAGAGGTGTTATGTAGTCCGATAACATATGTGTTATCTATTACAAGTCAAAATTCATGTATATGGTTTGAGCTCTCAAGCATAGCAGGCATGCTACCCAACCAAGTCACCGAAGATGTTGGCCAATTTTGCTCTACATACCAAATTTTGTTTAGTCCAAGAATTTAGTGGAAGTAGCAAAAGGACTAAATAGGCCATTTCTCACACATGTGGTTGTCTCAAGAAAATTTGATCACATTCATTTGTCCATCTTGGTCCCCAGTTACTACGTACTAAGTTTAAGATCATCCAATAAAGCATAGTAGAATTTGTGCATGTTCAAAGTTAGATCCTCAATCATATTTTGATAAGTTTCCCATACATAGCCAAATTAACTAGGATGTTTCAAGGATGTCATGCAAGCATGAATGAACCAGTCAATATATAAATTTTTTATCTTCACTCAGAAGTCTTTTGAGACTAGTAGATCCAAAGGGTTTGCTCCTTGTAGCCTTAGGAACATCCCTAGAAAAATTTGGCCCCTCCATGATTACAACACATCAACATATAAATATACAAAAGTTGATCAAAAGGCATAAGATGTTGACATGAGAGTTAAATTAAAGACACTGTTGAAATCTATGTATGATTATAATTGACAATTTTTGGGATGTCAAATATATCCACGTGAATGTAAAATGACATTAGTGTGAACATAAATCTAAATCAAGGTCAATAATCATTTGGGTTTAAAAGGTCCTTAAAAGGTTTGAAGTTGGTTAAGATATAATGGTCTGTGGGAGCCCTTATACTGACACATAAGATCTAATGACCTGTGATAAGTTAACCAAGTTAAAATGTCCCTAGGTTAAAGCCTTTAAAGATCTACAAGTTGGACATAATATAATGGTGTAAGATAATCAATCCAAGATCTAAAAGTGTGAAATCATTGACAAAAAGATGGGTCCAAGCTAAATAAAGGGATCATGCTCAATCATAGAAATGATCTGATGGAGTTCAAGAAATGATAGGAAAGTGGGACTAGGGAGATTTATGGTGTTCATGAAATTATACATCTTGATCAAATGGCATGCATGATTCAAACGGGTCAGAAAATCCAAGAGCTAATGAGTCGAAGACAACTAACACAAGTGCATTCATTTCCTAGAATATTTATGGATCATAGGCAACCATACATAGGTAGATCAATGGAGTGAACAAGTAAAAAGATTCAACAACTTGAGTCAGCATTTGATAACCAATAAGTAGGATTGAGCCTAGGGGTTTTTTATAAAGGTTAAAGAGATAGTTTTTTTGACCTGGGTAAGCTAATATAAAGGAAATGAAGCATGAACGTGATCTGGGTCAAGTTAAGGTGAATATTTTAGGACCAAGAATCATCATTAAGGCTCCTTGAATATAGGATTGGTATTTTACACATATTTTGGAGTGAAAAAGGTAAAAGATTCAACAACTTGAGTTAGCTTTTGATAACCAATAAGTAGGATCGAGCCTAGGGTACTTTTGATAGAGGTCAAAGAGATAGTTTTTTTGACCTGGGTAAGCTAATATAAAGGAAATGAAGCATGAAAATGATCTGGATCAAGTCAAGGTGAATATTTTAAGACCAAGAATCATCATTAAGGCTCCTTGAAGATAGGATTGGTCTTTTATACATATTTTAGTCTAAGGTCAACATTTGGTTTTCAAAATATGACCAAGCATTAAGCTATAACAAAACAAATAATATGATTAGTTTTCAATATATAAAGTGATTTATGCTCAGTTATAACCTTGATAAAAAGGTACATCTAGCCATTTAAAATAAACCAAGAATCTCTTTTAGTTCCAAGATATGAAGGGTTTATCCTCTTCAATAGATCATGTGAAAATGGCATGGAATATCGATATGATGACTTGCTGCCCAGATAAGGATCAATGAAGCATTAAATTCTTTTGTAAATCATTTTGAAATTGTGCCTTCTTGATAAGACCCTAACTCAACAACATCCTTGAATTTATTTTAATCCATCATAAGTAGTTGCACCTTTTCAAATGCACATGTCCTTGTTCTCTCATACTTTTCTATATATATAGGCTTTTAAGCCTTAAAAACAACTTCATAATCCTTTCTTGGCCATGATTAGACTCTATCTAGATTTTATCTTTGTAACCTCTTTATATAAATAAAGGACTCTTTATCATATTTCATGATTCTGGTATAATGTGTTAATGTTAGATTTATTTGCATTATGTGGTAGAAATCTCTCCCTTGTCAAATCCTAAATATCATCTAGTTACTAGATCACATTATTTTACAGGTCATGTTTAGTGTCAAGTGGATACATTAACTAGTTAGTACCTTGAATCAGGCCTCTCCATCATTTTACATAGGTTTTGATCATTTGATGAAGATTTGCATGGAATTATAATGCATCGACAACCATTTAAAGTTATAGATATGATCACATCAATGTTTTTCAAAAGTTAAATAGAGTGGATGAATAATCACATGAATAGTGCATAACCTCCTTTACATTTTCTTATTTTTTGTTACATCTTTCTCTCTCCCTTTTCCCTATCTTAGTTTAGTTTACATGATAGATCTAAAATGAATATGACTTTCTCCAGAGGTCTGACCCTATGATAGGTGACCCACAACCTAGGATCAATCCTATGTTAGTCTAGATTTGAGCAGAGGACCTAAACAATCCCCTTCTCAACTAAGCTACAATCTATAACACCAACACACAATTCCATGGTAAATAAAATTTTAGACATAAAATAAACCATTGAAAGGAAATCCTTGTCCAACATTATTACAATACATTGGTTCTTAGCCAAATTTATTTACTTTAGTTTAACATATAATCAGTTATCTATAAAAATGAAATCTTCATTAAATATGTTTAACAATAAAAATTTTGTAACATTGTTTAATGCATTGGTGATCAACTAAACTGAGTTAAACCAATGTAAAAAAATATAGTTGTAGAAAATAGATCAACATTGTAGTTTTCTCATTTTCATCCTATGGACTACTTGAAAAAATCCTATTGGTTGGATATATGGATCATGACATTAAATCATATCATAAATGGTATCATAGGATGAGCATGCCAGACCTTTTATTCCATAAATAATACCAAATAAATAGGTTCAAAAGTTCTAACAAAAAATTTCTTCTTTTCATTTCTTTAGAAAGTATGATTTATAGATATGAAATATAAATAATGCTAGGAGTAATTATGACACGTTATCCCTGATCCCTTGTGATATATATAATATTTAAAAATTGTTAATTATATTTTTATACTTATTTAACTAAATTCGTAAATAAACATTCTTAGTAATAATAAAATGAACCAGAAATACCTTTGATTTATACTTCCTTGAGAATGAATATATACACTATAGTTCATAATACTTCAGATTATTTAATTAGTATGCATATGAGTTCTAAGCCATTAGGTTAAAATAACATGCATTGATTAATATGCTAGTGAATCATATTATTGTAATCTTTGGTGAATAGTAAAAATATGGAAATCTTTATTATACCTTCTGGTGTGTTTAATAGGATTCTCATTTATATGATGAGAGATTTATGACACTCTAATAGAAACCTATTTAAGTGAATTACCTTGATCATATATCCAGTCCAATAAGCATAAAAACCATTCATGATTGAATACTAGAAGGAGGCACTAAGGTCCCATACATAGCATGTATGATGATAGATTTCCTAACCTATAGATTTGAGGTTGATAATTATTTGCATCTTTGAGCATATTATAACCTATCTAATGTTGGAAAGTTTTAAGATATACTCAAATTCTAGATGGTAACTATTAGGTGATCTTAGAGGATAATACTTAAATATGAATTAGTTATAAATAATATTTTCATAGAAATCATGTGTTAGTTCATCCTATAATTTTTGTTATAATATGAAATGATGATTTCAGCTGATTGATATTACAGATCATGGAATATTTCCTATTCATAAATATTTAATTCAAAAATTCTTAACTTAGGTTGATGTAACTATTGAAAATAAATTTTAATGCCTTCTTACTTAAAATAAGAAGAGAGATAAGTTTAGAAAATGATCCTTACCTTGAACATGTGAACAATCCAACAACCCTATATTTATCTTATGTTTTAAATGCATTAAATCCATACCCATAATATAGACTCATTAACATTTGGAATATGAAGGAAGATTCAAATTAAGTATTTTTTTAATACATGAAAGAATTATAAATTTGTGTGTGCATGAATAAAACAAAGTATTTCTCACTACTAAGAGAAGGAAATCCTAAAAACATAATTTCATAAATATTTATTTAATGTTGTGTCATTTATAATAATAATGAAGGATTAAATCATATCTAAATTGGATCCTTATAAATTACTGGTCTTCTTTATAGAGAGTATATCAATATTTTTGATGGATCTTGAATAACCCACATAAAAATATTCTTCAAAGAATCTTATAAGGATAAAATTTCCAAGGGTAAAAACATGGGATGAGAAATTTGAGCAGATTTATAGTATCCCTTGCATATTTTTTTTATTGCTGATGTATTTATACATACTTAAGGACATTGACATATACTTTTGTCCTCAATGGCATGCTTTTTAGATTAGTTTTATGGCTTTGACATTATTCCTTCTTTAGCAGTTTAGCATTGAAATTGGATTGTCTTGGTTGTATTTATACTTTATAAATATCAGGATGGTCTATCTCTACATTACTTGTGTACCTTCAAACTTTTTCACATTTGGTATCATGTATCTTGAATAGGTACATAACACCTTGGATTGGTTTATTTTTGTTCTCTTCTTACTTAGCTAATGTTTAAAATGTTTTATTTTTGTGTAATCTTTTGCATTTTATTTAGTGTTCCACTTGTCATAATATTTTAGTTTTAAAATAAATCATGCTTGTTTACATGGTAAGCTAATATTTCTACATGTCATTATGTACAACAACAGAGTTTCATAGCCTTTAAGAAAAAATATGTAGGCCATAAACTTGACTTGCTTATACCATGCCATATGTCATAGTTTCACTCACTCACACATTTAAAAGTCATAAATCAAATAATTATAGGTTTCCACTTATCAACTATATATTAAGTAATAGCTTTTTAAATTTTTGCTAAGTTCATTGTAGCAAATAATATTTCATGCTTTTTAGTTAATCACTTGTCTCCATCTTGATAAACATCAATTTTTTTTCTCAATATAAAGGATACAACCCCTCCACTTCGATATATATGTCTATAATTCACAAATTTGAAACATAAATTATAGCATAACATGTCGTAAAGTATTTACCCCCACAAGATTATATTTGAGTTATAGGGAAACAAATCTCATCACAATTATTGCTCACATAGAAATGGATATGAATAGATTTATTTACTAAAAATATCCATGATTACATGAAATTATGCCATGTATCATTGGGTGAAAGAAAAGGGACATAAAGTCATTTTTTAGGACATTCCTTGATCTAATCATCCACTTCAGCTTTTGAATTCTTGATTAAATTTAATGATCATATTCCTTGTGAAATCATCATGGTTTAAGATTATTATATAAATATTTAGGCATATTTTTTCATCTTATAGTTCTACTTGGCCATTTTTTTACGCTAGTAGAAATCATTGGTATTAAATGTTTTGCTCTACATATTAGATTTAGCACTTAAATGATTAAATTCAAATTTTTATACATACATCTTTCAAGTGACTTATGTAAAAAATCCACTATATATAAATGATTTATATAATGCTATTTAGGAATATGTAATACATCATTGAGCTCATAGTAGCCTCTAATGAAACATCAACTAGTTGTTTTTATATGATAGATAGTTTAGCCAAAACCCCATTGGTATTTTTGATGATCAAATTGAAATCATTATCTAGGGAGAATGTAGTGAAGTTATAATGTGTTATAACAATGGATCAAACCTTGGAATAGAAGTATTTTGTCATCTCACAGCCCACAGGTCCCCAAAGTCATAACCTGGTGATCACATTTTCCAACCTAGACTAAATTAGTAAGCCTTACATTTTAATATGAAAGTATTTATGATGAATTTTAACACAATATTCATTATTCAAAAAATAGGTTAAACTTTTTTTGGCATAAATAGGTTCACTATCATTGCATGAGCGAAATTAATTTGATTAAAAGAAAAAGTTTTTAACTAGTTTTGGAATAGAATAGAGAAGGTGTCACAAAAAAATTAAATATAAGTTGTGACCAAAATAACATTTCATGAATACCTTTTTTATTTTTCCAAGGGATTGTTAGTTTAGGTTTTCTATATGCCATTAAATAATTATATGTTTTAACCATATTTATTAATGTATACATGTGTTAATAGGATTTAACCTTGAATAATGAACTTGTGCAACCTTATATCTATAAACGGATTTCCTTCTTATCAACAATTTTTTTTTATTACTTGTTGAATTTAATTCATTACTTAGAGTAATTGAAATAATGTTTCCACAATAAAATATATTAAAAATATTAGTAAAGGTAATTTTATATATTTGATGCAAACTCTAAAGGAATTATTTATATTTTGTAAATTGTATTCAATTAAATATATAAGATGGATATATTTAGTATTTATATATGTTTTAAGTGTAGATAGGACTTGTGAATACTTATCACCAATTATAAATTTTATAACAATGAGTTTGATTTTTTTAAAATATTTTCTATTTTTAATGAAAAACATTGCTTAGTATATGAATTCTATATATGTAGTGGGTCCAATAAAATCATGTGGATGCCTGAGAATATGTTGATTTATTATTGATAATTCCTTCTCAATTTAAGAGTATTGATAATTAGGATGGAATCTCCTTCAAAAAATAATTTCCTAAAATTATATTAAATAGATATTCTCAAACATATAAGAAGAGATAAATATTTATTCTAATTTCTTTAAGACAAAATAATTTTAAAGTCATAATAGGATAACACTTATACTAAATTATCATTGAAGATGCCTCCAACTCCATAAATAACTAGGTTAACTTGGGATGCCTTTTTAAAATTTAGATTGACATATTTAAATCAAGGCCTTCTATAAATGCATTAACCTCTTGTTATTTTTAGGAGGGAGGTTGAAATAAGTTTTATATAAATTCCATTTTAAGAGAATATGATATTCCTCTATAGCCATTTTACTTTTCGAAGGAAAAAATATATCCTTTAAACCCACTTGGAGGAGCACCTAACTTTTAATATTAATTATTCCATTAGATAAGGACAAGTTCCTTAAGACTTTGTCATTTCTTTCTTTTCATAATCTGAAGATAATTAGAGATTAGGCCATGGCTGAAATACTTTTGATTTTATCCCCTCCCTCTCTTGTCCATTTAATCAAAGGATCATAAAACCAACCTATTTCCACTAAGATTAGATTAATTTTCTTATATAATCAACATCAAATTCTCTAAGACAAAATACAATTAACGAAGATGAGATTTGGTTTTTAGAATTATTCTTACATAAGATGCACCAAGAGGGCCATTTAGTACCAATTGTTTGAAGTATGTCATAGAAAATATAATTCTTCTTCGCAATAATCCATATATTTATGTTATATTTATGAAGTCGCCAAGGTGTCCATACTTTTTAAATAGTCCATATTAATGTAATAATATGATAGATTAACTTAGTATAGATATTTTTGGCCAATATATTTCAAAAAGGATCATTGTTCTATTTTAAGCCATCGATATCATATGAACTACTAATATGGTGAAATTTTAGGAATAATTTGAAATAAATTAAAATATTATAAGAATGGTTGGTTGAATAACCCTTGGATCTCTCTATTTTCTCTAACATCCCCATGCACTTCTATTTTAAACCCTTTAATTAAAAACTATGTATCCCTATAGGTTTGAATTCTACTCTTATAAAATGATAAAGGAAGGATGATCTTAAAAAGGAAAAATAGTAGATCAATAATATTTATATAAATTAATATATCTACAATTTTTTATATCCCAACATATGGAGTTATAGATAAGGTCTCAACATTTCACAAGGAAATTATAGATAAGAGACTCATACATCTAATGATCTATAATAAATATATGGGTAGGGTTATCTACGTCATGAAGATACTTTCTTCGAATCAAGATATTAAAAGTATTGTACTTGTCCTAATAGGTTATCCATATAATATTTGATCCCAAAGCTTCATTCATCTTGAACAAATTTATAATTACAACTCCTTATTCTGATTTAGGAAAGGAGACCTCTTCACATTTCAGTAAATAATTTTTATTAGACTTTGAAGGACTATTCTACATAATGTTTTTCAAAATATTATTTTATCTAGATTTAACACTAACTGGAGCTTCCAATACTGACATAATGTAGATTGGTATTTCTTGAAGGGAATGCTAAATTATTTTAGTTTTTACTACCCAAGAGATCCATTTTCCATTCCAATAATCCATTTTATTCTAGAAGGTTATGGTCATTGTCCATAAACTATTTTAACAATTAACCATCAAAGAGTGGGATCCTAAACATTTTATCACAAAAAACTAAATTATATTCAAAACTTTTCTTATTCATATTTTTTATACAATGCAGAGCGTGGAGGAAGACAACTTATGATTTTAAGATGTTAATTAATTGGGCCAAAGCATGTTGATACCAATTAAATATTTTAATTAAAATTTTAACATGTGTAATATTAGTATATTTTCTCATAATTTTATCGTTAATAGATAAGAATATATGCATTTTATATATGTACATAATATAAATAATCCATATGTGATGGCATGATCTCTTCTAAAATGGCGTCGCTAGATCTAAATATATAAAAGGAGGTCAAGTAAGTATACTACATTATGTGATAGATTAATTTTGAAGATTTTCACTCAACCTTTTAAGTTGTCATTATCCTCTTTGTTTTAAAATCACTAACCTTTTTGGTACTTGGTTGATCATATTCATAAAAATATTGGCCTCAATGCTAGGTTAAAATACACTTTTATTGCCTTTATCCTTGAGGATTGTTTTACTATGAAAATTGGTTAATCTAAAAATAAGGGAATTAATTACATATTTAAATATTTTAGCTTCAAAAATATTGATCTTATAGTTTACAAGCATGTGAAACATATCATTTAAATATGCCAAGGTGTTAAAAACAACTCAATATTCAATATACAAAATCAAGTTTTTATAAAATATACATTTAATTAATTTTTAAATAAATGGATAGTATTTTTATTACCTATTATATTAAAAATATTCATGTAGTGAGCAACTAGCTCAAATTTATCTTTCATTTTAATATTTTTGAAAAATCAGCTTGAAAATATTTACGTAAATCATTGAAAGAATTCACAATAATTTATAGAAAATAATAGAACCCTAGTCATTAAAACTTATGTAAAATATCTTATTCAATAATTTATCATGAAGATAAAAGTTTAGATACGAAGCTTCAAATTATTTAATGTGATTAAAACTCTACCATTTTCAATTCAATAATTCAAATTTTGGAGATAAAACTATTATTGAAAAATGGTGAGAAATAAATTTGTAATCGAAGAGGTTAGTAAAACTATCATGTGAAGTGAACTTAGTATTTTTATTTTGAGACCCTTTAAAAATAAATTCAATCTACTATTGAAATTCTTAAAATATTTTCATCGCAATAATCATTCTAGAGGTTAGAAGAGAAGTGATGGTAAGTTGGGTGGGAATAAGAGCATTATGAAGAAGAGATAAAATATGAGATGTTTGATATATTTTATAGTTAGCAAGTGAAGTGTATAAAATAAGTGGAGAATAATTTAAGGTATTTAAAATTTTTATTTAGTCTTAAGATATATAATTTGGATAATAAAATTCTACATGAACATATAAATGTATTCAATTATTGTATGATTATAATGTGAGTCCTTGTAACCATTATTTTTTATATTATATGTATTGCATTTCTTATTTATCATATGTTCTAAGTAATTATGTGTCAATGCATTTGTCATTTCATTTTGAATTTTAATTTGACAAGTCTATAAATAAATAGGTACATTTACACATAAAACATGTGATGAATATGTTATAATTATACTTTAAAACCAAGAATCAATAATTTAATGAGGAGATTTATTTTACAAATGTTAGGGCATAATTGAAAATTTAGAATATATTTAAAATAAGAGTCATATCATTTTATTTTATTATTCCATGTTTTCATGCTAACATAATAAGCCCTATATAATTAAGGCTTATATCCACAAATTTATGTTCAAATGCATTTTAGTGTCATTTTTAATTGTTTTGTTTAGACTAGGGGATTAATAATAATGTCGAGGAAACAAAATTAATTCTTTAGTTTTCCCATTTTTATTTCTCTATAATGATTAACTAAAGTTGCGAGGAATGAGATCAATTTCCTAAAGATATATACAAAATTTGGGGATATTGAGAAATATTACAAAATAAAATTTCATATATTAATATGAAGCCATAACCATTACCTAATGGTTACATAAGTGGGTACTAATGTTTGTTGGAATGCAAATTATAAATAAATGTTGATGTTCATCTTGGAGTTTATTGGTTTTCTTAGATTATCCTTTTGGACATTTCCTTTGGTCTCATTTTTATGAATGTATCTATATTTACAACAACTAAAATATTATTTTAAAAATCTTTTGAATTTTTTTTTATTAGATATTATTATTTATTATAATTACTTTCAAATTATAAATTTTTATTAGATATGACTTAATCTTAATTTCATTGTTTCTGTCTATATGCATTTATTTTTGTTGTAAAACCACATTTTTCATATCATTTTTTGGTGAATATCTTATCTCATAGACCTCTTAGTGTTATATCTTTCTTTAAATAATGTTAGATTCATTTTTTAAGGGTTTATTATATTTTTAAGAATAAATTCATATAATACATCAACCGTATTAATAGAATCAATATTTCCTACAAACAAATCTTCATGTTAGATTCATTTTTTTAGGGTTTATTATATTTTTAAGAATAAATGCATATAATACATCAACCATTTTTTTAGGGTTGATTGTTGTACATATAATAAATCAACCATATTAATAGAAATAATATTTCCTACAAACAAATCTTCTATCCACTTTTCTTGACACGAATCCATGTTATCTAACTCTTGCTTGATTTTCAAATTTTCCTTGTAATCCTTGTTCACATTATGGACTCTCAATGTCTTGTTATCAACAAATGACATGATTATTCTCACATTATTCTTCACATGGTATTATTCTTATTCATATGTTTGATATTCAACATTATGTTACTCATGTGCATTCACTTGAACTTCCTCTACCTTCATTGATTATTTCATGGGATGATAAAAATTATGATTTATTGTTCTCAACCTTATTTATTATAAGAGAAATTATAAAATCAATGACATGTATCCCTTAATGACAATTTATTCCCTTCTCACTTATAGATGCCACATAATCTTTCACATTACTAAATAATGGGTCTTTTTCTTCAATATAATAAACTATCACATCCACATCTTCTTCGATGGGTCAAACATATACTTATTTATCTTTGTTGTTCATGAAAATAGAATTTATATTCTCACTTTTAAATCTCACCTTATCATTTATACTCATGGAAATACTCTCTCTCTCTCTCTCTCTCTCTCTCTCTCTCTCTCTCTCTCTCTCTCTCTCTCTCTCTCTCTCTCTCTCTCTCTCTCTCTCTCTCTCTCTCTCTCTCTCTCTCTCTAATAGTATGTGATATATTTTTCTAAAATATGTTAGAGTCATTTTTTTAGGGTTTATTATATTTGTTTGAAAACATTAGTTCTGTCGCTTATCTATTATTTGTAAACCCTAGTTTATTTTTCATGTATATCATTCAAATTCGAGGGTATTCGGATGCGACATATTTTTTCATATTCTTAAACCTTAAATGATTATATCTAAGGACTCTACCAAGCAAAGTTTTAAAATAAAATGCAATCCTACTAATGTTTTTGAAATTAATTTCATTAATTATAAATATTATTTGAAAATTAAATTGTCTCTTAATGATCTTGATCTTCCTTCTACTATTACGTGTTTTGTTTCAAATGATATTTAAAAACCTTTGAATAATTATTTTTTTAATGGATGTGAAACTAATAATTATTTTTATAATGAACACCAAGATGAAAATTATCGATTTGAAAGACTTTCACTCTTTAAGAACCACAATATTATTAATCATAAAAAAATAGAAGAATTATTATATGTTTTTTTATAACAATTCTAAACCTTATGTCAAGAGTATAAAACTAAAGCTACAACCCAAAATATACCTTATAGAGTTAATAATGTATATTTGATTGTAGCTAATGAAGATCAAAATCATGGAGTCTCCTTACATGCCACATAATTTATCCACTTAACTTTTTTACAAAATAATTTTATCTCTTATTTATATGTCTTCAAAGTCTTGTTCATTTTTTTTTATTACTTATAATGTGTCTTCTTAGCTTTTTTACATTTTTTTTCTCTCTTATTTATATTTCTTTAAATCTTTCTGATGTTTATTTTACTTTTCAAAATGCTTTCAATTATTCTCAAGGTTTTTGGGATCCTTCACTTGTTACTTACCAAATCTCTTAACCATTTCATCTTTCATTTCTGCTTCACATTATTTTCAATAAACTTATCTCAACATTTCTTTTATTCCCACCTAATCTGCCACCACTTTTCTTTCGACATCTAAAATTAGCATTGTGACGAGAACCTTCCGTGAAGTTCAAAAATAAATTGAATTTATTTGTTAAGGTCTCAAAATCCAAATAATTAGTTCACTTCACATGAAATTTGGATTGTGGAAATCATTATTAATCTTGTCCAATAATATTTTTAGATTCAAAATTTGAATTAGTGAATGGAAACAAAGATCCTTCTCATAACTTGAAATCTTTCTAGGCTTTTTATCTAGAATTTTCTCATAATCTAAAATTATTGACTAAATTATTTGATAGAAGTCTCAAAAACTAGATTTATGAGTAGTGTTACTTAATACCTACCCATATTTTAGTGGTATGTTTTTATTTTACAAACTATGAGATGAACATTTTATAATAAAAAAGGTTTATGTATGTAATTAATGTCCTTACATCTTGTAGATGCCCATATTTCATATAGGTTTTGCTTCATAATAATCTATAGTATGTTTGTATGTATAGTTCTCAAATAATGAACTAAGTAATTAGTGACACATTTATTTTAATCTTTTTGATTGTTTTATTGATTATCTTTTATTGTGTGATACATTTATATATCATTACAAGCTTCACATAATATATTACAAATATATTTGAATCTCCATTTCACCCTTGAATTATTTTAAGTCTTAAGTGAGTTCAACTTTTATGGTCGGTATAGACTATCAATACTGACTACAAATACAATAAATGACACAAGCCCCTTTCAATTTTGTTTGGAAATGTTTTGCTTTATGGCTATTTTTTTTTTAACATGTTTCAACCTAATTTGCTTGTATAAATAGACAAGATTATAGATTTTACCTATATAATTATTATAATTAATTCTTCAACTTAAGAGGGTTAATTCACAATTACACGTTTGTACAAAGAGAAAGATAGGAGAAGGAACATTTACATTTGCATACATCATTTAACAACAAACAAATTAATGGGATAATTACATTAAAATTTGAGCCCTTTTATAAGTATTCCCAATGCAATACAATGTTATGTATATCAATGGGGATTGGACAAAGTCCTTCCAACTCTACACATTTGGACGACCACCCTCTGCCATTCAATATTGGGTTATTTGTGAAAAACTAGTGTTTCCAATACGTAGGTGCTCTCGCACAATTCGGAAAACGAGATAAAGACACAAACAAACATTAGGGTTCCTTAGAATAAAATATTGATCCATTATTCGCATGGTAAATTGTGTGCGCTTGGTCAATTCTAACCACTACTGTCATTATTGACGGTCAATAAGATAAATTTTTTTCAACTGACTAGAATAAACCAGGTGGAGACATATCATGTATAGATCAATGATGTAGTCCTGAGATGTAAAATTCAAATAATAAAATTCAATATCCACAGAAAAACGTACACAACTACTACTCAATCACTATTTCATGCATCTTATCAACAAAGTTGAAAGTCTTTCTAGTAAATTCGTTGTGTTAGCAAGCATCGAGTCATAATGTCGAATTTAAATCCAGGTTGAGAAATTCTTCCTCACGGTCTCTTTTAACACCTTGGAAAACATGAGGAAATGTTAAATCTTCTCTTATTTTTTGAGTTTATATTTAATTTCACTTATTCGAGGAAAACTGAGATCCTCTGATACTTCTGAACTGTATGGCATGAAAAATGCATCAACTTATATAAATGCAGCACCTTTTAAAAACTAGAATAATAATAAAATAATTTTATGTTTTACTCATCATCACACTTGAATATGCTTGATTAGTATAGTTTTTATTGTCTATTAAAAAATCATTTATAATAATTTTTAAAAAAAAATTATTATATTTATATTTTTTATTTTCATCTATTAAATTTAAAAATAGTAATCTATATATATTTAAGACATCATATTTTAGTATTTTTAGTATTATTAATTATTTATTTTAGACAAATTAAAAATCATAAATTCATCATCAAATACTACACAATCTTTATTCTCTCAAAAACCTTCTTTTTATTTTCATTCCTTCATTAAATTTTACAAAGTTTCCATGGTAAATAAAAAATTCAAACATTAATTCATTATATAAAAATATTAACAATAAATAAATGTTTATAATAATATATGAGTTCATAAAATCACCAATTATATAAACAAATTAACATATAATTTTGATAAAGCAAACCCATCAGTTTAGATCAAATATATTTTTTTTGTTTTTATAATAATTATTGTTTATTTAATAATTTATTACTTTTATTTAAAAAAATTAAATTTAAAAAAGACCAAAAATAAAAGTATAACAAAATTTGAAATAAAAAAGTTTAAATTAATTTTTTTTTATAATCTTTAACAATATTATATTTTAATAAAATATGTACAACTATTTTATTTGAATCTAATAAATTTTAACAATAAAACGGTTCAATCTTCATTCTTATTTAAGAATTTATTACTGTAAAAAATTATCCTCAATACATTTATTATTCAAATCCAAAAGGTAAGATTAAAATTCGATTACATAAATTTATTAAAAAAAAAAGTTACAACACCACCCTGCTAACAACACAACCCAAAAACTAAATATTAACATAGAACTTTATCAACATATTTTACAAGTTGAAATAAATTTATTACACATTATATTCATTAAAAAAACTAAATATTAACTAAGAATTTGATCGACATATTTTACAAGTTGAAATAAATTTATTATACATTATGGTCATTAGAAAGACCTCATTTCAGCTGCTTGCATTCAATAGGTTTTCTTCTCATTTTTTTTTGTGTGCTGCCTTCTCTATAAGCCTTCTTCGATATATATGTGTTTCAATATAACTTATATTGAAACACTATACAATTCACCTTTGAAACTGCAACAGTAAATAATTCTTCGAATTTTTAGTTTAAATAGCACCAGGGTACACATATAACTGATAAAAGTTGGATACAAATTATCTAATTCTCGTGGTGAATCAGATCTGTGGTACTTTTTTGTGTTTTCTTTCTTGTATGTTTGTTTTTAAAAGTTGACCTGAAAAGTACATTTCTCATAATAATAATAATAATGATTTCAATACAAAATAATTTCTAATCCCGAGCTCCGCAAAGACACTCAAAAGAGGATACCCAATACTACCCACAGACTATTTATATCAAGAATACATCTTCGTTGAATTCCAGACCATATATGGACGCCTTTGCCTCTAGATAAAGATATTTTGCTTGTAGTCAAGTTAGGATTCGGAAAAACAAAAGAGGACCAATATTATTGTACATATTACTGGAAAACTAACTACAGAAAACAGATGTTTCTCTTTGACGTTTCTAAAAAAAAATAGATATCACCTAACAAATGAGTTATGCTTTGTTCTCTTTTAATACACTACTAAACTGCTCTGTTATAGATTCCAATTGGAGGATGTCCCATGAAAGAACATAGCCCATAACATACACGATGTTAGAATCAAGAGAGCATACAAAAACAAGAACTTGAATAAATAAATAAAAACTGAACCCAATTGCTACAACAATTTCTTGAAAGAAAAAGATTTTATTGATCTTCAATTTTTTCTTGCTTACAATGTGTGCCCAAGCTTTTTTTAAATAGATTTGAATCCAAACAATAATTAGAAAAACAAAATCAAGACTAATTGTAGTCTTTACATGCAAACTAACTCTCTAACAAATTCTCTAACAGTTTAACTAACTGAATGTAAACGAACTGATTTCTCAACTGCAGCTAACTGCTTGTATGCATGAGGAGTGGAGAAATTAAACTCCAGTTCAACTTGACTTTCTAACACTCCCCCTTAATTTCTACCACTTACAATTTTAACATTTACTATGCCTAAATTTTGTCTCAAATAATCAAAGGTCTCTTTTGCTAATGCCTTTCTAAATATATCTGCTAGTTGATCTTCAGATCTGCAAAAGTCCAGATGGATTTCTCCATTGTTCACTAACTCTCTGATAAAGTGAAATCTTGTATCTATGTGCTTTCTCCTCTTGTGAAACACATGATTTTTTGATAAAGCGATTGCTGATTTGTTATCATAGAAGATTGGTGTTGATTCCTTCTGTGCTTGTAATAAATCTTTCAATATTCTTCTCATCCAAGTTGCTTGACATGATGCTGATGTGGCTGCTACATACTCTGCTTTAGCTGATGAAAGTGTCACTATAGGCTACTTTTTGGATGCCCATGTGACCACACCTATGCCTAAAAGAAAGACATATCCAGAAATACTCTTCCTATAATCAATGCTGCCTGTAAAATCACTATCTATAAAACCAATCAAACTAAAATCATTAGTTGTGGAATTTAAAATTCTATATTGTATAGTTCCTGCCACATATCTCAATATAATTTTTCCAACTTGCCAATGTGAGTCTTTTAGTGACTCCATGAATCTTGAGATTAAACTAACCCCATAACTGATATCTGGTCTAGTAGCTGTAAGATACATCAAACTTCCAGCTAATCTTTTGAATATTGTAGAATCAACATTGGATCCTTTGTCTTCTTTGCTAAGTTTGGTCCCTGTAGCAACTGGTGTAGGTGCTGGTTTACAATTCAACATCTTAAATCTCCTTAACATATCTTTTGCATATTTAGTTTGACAAATAAATATTACTTTCTCTAATTGTACAACTTCTATTCCCAAAAATTACTTCATTAATCCCAAATCAGTCATTCCGAATTCTTTCTTTATTGCTGATTTAAAAGTGTCTACAAACAAATTTTTAGTAAAAATCAAATCATCAATATATAAACACACAATCAAAATCTGACCTTCTTTGTTGATTTTTGTATACAAAGTAGGCTCACTATCACTTCTGTTGAATCCATTGTTTAACATATATGAATCAATCCTACTATGCTATGCTCTTGGTGCTTGCTTGAGACCATAAAGAGCCTTCTTCAATCCGTAAACTTTTTTTTCATGTCCTTATACTTCATAACCTATGGGCTATTTCACATATACTTCATCTAAAAAACCATTCAAGAATATTGATTTTACATCTATTTGATATACATACCAATTATTTTGAGCAGCTATTAATAATACCATTCTAACAGTATCCAATCTAGCAATTGGTGCAAATGTTTCATTATAGTCAACTCCATGTTCTTGTGCAAAATCTTTTGCTACTAACCTTGCCTTGTGCTTTTCAACATTTCCATCTGCATCAAATTTAGTCTTATAAACCCATTTGACTCCAATACAATCCTTACCTTCAGGTAGAGTAGTTAAATTCCATGTTTGATTCCTTTCAATAGCATTCAACTGTTCATCCATTGCTTTTAGCCAATGTTCCTCATTAACTACTTCTTTATAATACGTAGGATCATGAGTGAAAAGAGCAAAATTTGAAACCAAATCTAATTTTTCTTCTTCTTGATTATAAATCTCACTCAAACTTCTCATTTTCTTACTTTTCAATCTTGCTCTTAAAGTAGCAAGAGTTAGATCTAATTCATCACTTACTTCTAAATTTGGAGTAGGGTGACATGCATGACTGGATGATTCACCTTGTTCAAATCTCCTAGGTGTTCTTATTGGAGTGCTTGTGCCTGCTTATGGAGAGGATTGTCCACCTTGCAAATTTTGTTCTTCAAAAACTTCTTCATCCTATGGAATTGGTGCTCCAACTGTGATGGTGCTACCATCCCATGCTTCTGCTTCGTTAAATTCAACATCTTTGCTAATAATCACTTGCTTTGAAATTGGGTTATACAACTTATAAGCCTTAGATTCTTCAGAATAGCCAATAAAAATGCATTTCTCACCTCTGTCATCAAGCTTTCTTCTCAATTTAGATGGTATAAGAGAATATGCAACACAACCAAAAATTTTGAAATGATATACACTATATTTCTTACCACTCCACGCTTCTTGTGGAACTCGAACTCTGACACTCTTTCTTGGGCTTCTATTCAGAATATACACTACACATGCTACTTCTTCTGCCCAATATTCATTTGACAAGTGTTTAGCCTTCAACATGCTTCTTGCCATCTCCATGATTGTTTTATTCTTTCTTTCTGCTACACCATTCTGCTGTGGTGTGTACCTTGTAGTCAATTGCCTTTTGATTCCATGATATCTGCAAAAATCTTGAAATTGATTAGACATATATTCACCTCCTCTATCTGATCTAAGTACCTTGATATAATGGCCACTTTGCTTTTCAGCCATTGCCTTGAATTCTTTAAACTTTCTAAAGGCTTCAGACTTATTTTTGAGAAAGTATATCCAAGTCTTTCTACTAAAGTCATCAATGAAGGTTAGAAAATAAGTACTACCTCCAAATGATGGAGTTTGCATTGGTCCACATAAATCACTATGGACTAACTCCAATATTACCTTAGCTCTACATGAGCCTCCTACTGGAAAGCTCTCTCTATGCTATTTTGCCAGAATACAATTGTCACATGAACTTCCTGGCTATTCTATTAGTGGTAAACCCTTCATATTTTTCTTTTGTAACAAATTTAAACCTCGAAAATATAAATATACATACCTTAAGTGCCATAGCCATGATTGGTCTAACTGCATGGATCTGTAGTGGGCTTCCTCTTCTCCTTGGATGCACTGAGTTCGAAGTGGGAACATCTGATTCTTGGTCATCTCCACTTTTCCTATCAACCTGTCACTTGGAAACTTGTCTAGTATTGTGCAAACATTATCCATAAAGGATATTCTGTAACCTTTCTATACTAACTGACCAACACTGAAAATATTATGTTTTAGTCTAGGTACAAAATAAACATTAGGTATAAACCTTCTTTCACCATTCTTGGCCAAAACATTTATGACACCTTTACCCATGACATCTACTGTGATATCATTTCCTCATTTCACTTCTAATTTTACAGAATCATCAAGACTAGCAAAAAATTCTCTATTCCCTGTCATATGATTACTACATCCACTGTCTAAAAATGAAATATCTCTAGCTTTTTATTGAGTAATATTACAAGTAAGAAATAAGCTTCCAAGATTAGAACTAGATTCATCTGGATTAGAACTAGATTCAAATGTGTAATTAGCATTCTGCTTGTACACATATCCTTGTTTACTTCTATAGTCACTTGAATAATGACCATATTTCTTGTAGTAATAACATTGAATATTAGATTTATCAAACCTTTGTGAACCTTGCTTGAAGTGATTGTTACCATGTCCTCTACTGCTGTAGTTTTGATTACTGTTCTCACCTTGATCTAGATTATTCCTTCTAGTTTTGCCTTTGCCTCTTCCTCTGAAGCTTAACCTTCCTCTTCCTCTACCAAATGATACCTATGACTTGAAAGCATTCTCAAGAGAAGTATTATTCCTATTCATTCTAGATTCATGTGTTAACAAAGAACCCATTAATTCATCTACTGATAACTGTTTCAAATCCCTGGTTTCCTCAATAGCTACAACTATTGCATCAAATTTACTAGGTAAACATCTGAGTATTTTTTCTATGATCTTCTAATCTGTCATAGTTTCTCCATTAGATCTAATTTGATTCACTATATTCAAAACTTGACCCATAAACAGGTCTATTGAATCTAAATCATTCATTTGCAAATTTTCAAAAGTTCTCCTAAGAGATTGCAATTTGGCAATTTTTACTTTTGTATTATATTTATAGGTATTCTCGAAGATTTTCCATGCCTCTCTAGATCTCGTTGTTGTTGCAACTCTATAAAAAATAGATTCATCCAATGCCTGTTGGATGAGAAATAAAGCTTTTGCATCCATTTTTTTGTTCTCCTTAAGCTGGTCCTTTTGTGCTTGATTTAATCCCAGATGGGCTGCCTCATCCTTTGGTTCTACAAAACCACTCTCTACCAAATCCCACACATCTTGTGAGCAAAATAAAGTTCTCATCTTAATTGCTCAGAAATCATAATTCTTACCATTGAAAATGAAAATTTAAGGCTGTGAAATACTATTGTTCACTGCCATTTCTCACGCTGAGATGGCTTTCTAGTTGTTGTTTCTAAAACACAGTCATCGACATCGGTTACACTGCTACGATCAGTCAGATAATACTGTTGATGTCATTTTTCTTTGCCGATGTTAGTCTGGGAGTCGGCTGATGTTGATTTACACTGCCGATGTCGGTCTCTGCGCTGCCTACTGGTAATTCTTGTGCTTTTCCTTCACACTTTGGACTGCGACTGCTTCACTCTCCTTTCTTCTTGTCACCGCCCTGCTGGCTGCTTTCCTAACCAGGCTCTTTTCCCACAATCTCTTGCCTGCTCTGATACCAATTTTTTATAATCAAGAGAGCATACAATAATAAAAACTTAAGCAAATAAATAAAAATTGAACCGAATTGCTACAGCAATTTCTTGAATGAAAACTATTTTATTGATCTTCAATTTTTTCTTGCTTACAATATGCGCCCAAGCATCTTTTAAATAGATTTGAATCCAAACAATAATTAGAAACACAAACTCAAGACTCATTTTAGTCTTTACATGCAAACTAACTTTCTAACAAATTCTCTAACAGTTTAACTAACTGTTTGATAACTAATTGAATGTAAACTAAATGATTGCTCAACTGTAGCTAACTGCTTGCATGCATGAGGAGTGGAGAAATTAAACTTAAGTTCAACTTGACTTTCTAACACATGAAGGGCATTCCAAGCCAGTCTGCCTCCTACAGGATAGATGCAAAATTTTTAGGCGAGCCTTTTATAACACATGAATTATTCTATATACTAAACTACAATACATTAAACGACGATAAAAAAATTACTTTATAGCACAATTTCAAAGATAATATCAAATCTTCACAAATAAGACATTCCACAGGGATAAAATTACCTATGACAATGTTGAAATAAAAAAGTAGCAGTATATACTTTCTTTTCCATCTCAATGTTGTTAGAAAAATATTAAACTAAAAAACAAATGCATTACATAGAAAATAAACCAGAATATATATATATATATATATGTATATATATATGTATATATATATGTATATATATGTATATGTATGTATGTATATATATATATATATATATATATATATATATATATATATATATATATATATATATATATGTATATGTATATGTATATGTATATGTATATGTATATATATGTATATGTATATATATATATGTATATATATGTATATATATATATATATATATATATATATATATATAACTTAAAACAAGAGAGACAGAGAAGCAATTTGATATGCTTGCTGCAAAATTGTCTTCATGTATCTTTATTGAAAGTAAATTGAAATATATATATACAACAACAACTACAAAAAAAAAAACTAAAAACAAAGAAGGGAAACTTTACCTAAAAGATAAGATGGGAAACTTTCCCAAACAGAAAAAGAAATATAGAAAATGTTGGGAAACATTCCCAACTAACAAAGACAAATCTGATTTTTATCTTATTTTAACATCCTCCTTAAAATCTGATTTGTGGGATAACTTCTCATCCATAAAAGAATCTTCAGTCTATTGAAATCTTCTTCTTTCAAAAGTTTTGTCAAAAGGGTTCTCTATGGTGATTTCCAACAATACAACCTTCACATTCTTCATTTGGTCTTTGGATAAATGGTAAACCTATTACCATGTTCTTTTTATACAAAATATTTAGTCCACCAAAATTCAAATGACCAAACCTAAGATCCCATAACCACTGTGTGTCTTTTACAAGAGCATTGAAACTTAAATGCATATTATTTCTGATACTAAGAGAAAACATCTTATTAGTAGTCATGGATATTTTGGTTATCAGATTGTTTTTACCATCAATAATAATGCATGAACCATTTTCAAATTTGACAGTGTGGCCTTTTTTCACAATTTGACCCACACTTAACAAGATATGCTTTAAGCCTGGTACATAAAACCCATCACCAATATATTTTTTCTCACCTTGTCTTGTTGTGATTAATATCCTCCCTTTCCCCATGACTGGTGCAATTGTATTATTTCCCATCTTGACTTCATATTTGATAGACTCATCCAAATTATGAAATATCTCTTTGTGTCCTGTCATATGATTACTGTACCCACTGTCAACATACCATTTGTCATTATTTACTTCCTCCTTTGTGCTGCATGTTAGCAAGACATATCTTTCCTGCCCTTCACCTTTATTTTCATATTGAGCTTCTTGTTTAATTTCATCTACAATATTTTTCCTACATTCAAATGCAAAATGTCCATACTTTTGACAGTAATAACATTGTAAAGATGATTTATCATACCTCTGAAAACCTCTTCCTCTTTGCTGAAAATTTGCTCTACCTCTACCTCTTGCTTGAGTGAAACCACAATTTTCTTCATCACTTCTATTGCCTCTTTGACCTCTTCCTCTTGAATTTCTACCTCTTCCTATTTGTGCTGAAGATTATTCTGGTGTTGTTTCTTTTTCTTTCAAAGATACCTTGCTCTTTAAAGCTTTCTCAAGTGGCTCCTTTGTTGATTTATTTATTCTATGTTCATGTGTGTACAATGAACCCATAAGCTCATTTATATATAAAGATGTTAGATCTTTTTATTCTTCAATAGCTGTAACTACAAGATCATATTTTTTAGGCAAAATTCTTTAAAAATTTCAACAATTTTTTGATTAGTCACAACCTCACCATTTGAATTCATCTGATTAACTATACCCATTGTATGAGTAAATAAATCTCCTAAACTTTTTGAATCTGATATTTGTAAAATTTCAAAATGTTTTCTAAGCATTTGAAGGTGAATTGTTCTTACTTTTTCTGTACCTTGAAATGATTGTGCAAGGAGATCCCATGCTTCTTTGGCCTTCGAAGTGGTTGTAACTCTTGGAAAAAGAGTTTCATTAAGACCCTACACTATGAACAATAATGCTTTCTGATCTATTTTCCAATTATCCTACAGTAAATCCCTTTCATTTTGGGTGAGGGCTGCTAATGCTGCTGCATCTACTGGTTCTGAATACCCATTCTGCACAAGATCCCATAGCTCTTGTGACCTGAACAAAATTTTCATCTGAAAACTCCAAAAAATAATATTTTTTTCTATTAAATTTAGGAATTTGTAGCTGTGTACTGTTAACATTTGTTGTCATTTTGAACTAGCTCTGATTCCATATGTTAGAAAAATATTAAACTAAAAACCAAATACAGTACACAAAAAATAAATTAGAAGAAATGTATATATATGTATATATATATATATATATATATGTATATATATATATATATATATATATATATATATATATACGTATATATGTATGTATACACACACACACATATACATATGTATGTATATGTATATATATATGTATATATATACATGTGTGTGTGTATATATATGTACATATATGTATACATATACATATATGTACATATATGTATACATATACATATATGTATACATATATGTATATATATATATATATATATATGTATATACACACACACATATATATACATATACATATAAATATACGTATATATGTATGTATATGTATGTATATGTATGTATATGTATATGTATATGTATACGTATATATGTATATATGTACACACACACACACACACACACACACACACACACAACTTAAAACAAGAGAGACAGAGAAGCAATTTGATATGCTTGCTGCAAAATTGTCTTCGTGTATCTTTATTGAAAGGAAATTGAAATATATACATAAAACAACAACTACAGAAAAAGAAACTAAAAACAAAGAAGGGAAACTTTCCCTAAAAGCTAAGATGGGAAACTTTCCCAAATAGAAAAACAAATACATAAAATGTTGGGAAACATTCCCAACGAACAAAGACAAGTCTGATTTTTATCTTATTTAAAAAAATGTTTGATTGACCTGGGCTTATACAAAGTGAAATATGGATATATAGAGTTCAATAACTAACTTGAGATATTATTTCAATACAAATTGACCATTTGATGGAATTCTTTGTAAGCTAATTCCAAAAGATTTCTTCAATGCATAATAAACCTCCTGGCATGGCATATCCACTTAAATAATTCTACGAAAATTCCTGTTCTTGCTTGACTAAAGATGAAACCCTGGGATCAAGATTAAGAATCTTCTTGTATTTGATGCTTTTATAAGGACCAGCTCAAGATCTCGTTTGTCTAACAGATTGGTAGCATGAGCATGCCTGAACAAGACATAAAAATGTTATATCAATGATTTGCAATGCCCAATAAAAATTACTCCTAAAATTTATAAGACATGTATTTCAAAAACATACCATGTTAAATCCTAGTCTCTAAATTCAGCCAGTTGATAATCCAATGAGTTTCCAATTCGAAGTCTCATCATGTTACGATAAGAATTCTTCTACATCTCCATCATTTTAAACCCTAAAGTATTAGGCCACTCCTCCATGTGATAAGCCGCTAGGTTGCCATTGACAGATAGTAATGGAAACATATCTACAGACATATGGATTATACCATTGTTCCTAAACTTTAATGGAAGAAAAAAGACTTTTTATTGGATTCATATGCTTGGAGGGCCAATGCACCATATAGGTAATGGTAATATGCAATGAACATTCTTGTGACATCAACTGCTGATCTCCACTTGAACTAGAAATTGGATATCACCACGGGTATTCTTTCCCAACTAGAAGATATCAATTTATAGACAAATCCATTGCAATCACATCTTATGAAATTTTGATGTACCATTGGCAGAAGTGTATTACCCTTATACATTTCGACAGACTATTTTTTAGGAAAAATAGATATTTTCTTACAATAGCATGTGATGGGTGTTGGGAAATAATGAATATAAATCTAGTGGCGGGTTTTGAATTATAGTCCATTGAAATGTTCAAAGGTCTTATACTTGTGCGCATGCTTCAATAGCTTGACGGTGAAGATGACACCCTGCATATAGATAAATCCTACTCGATCACACTTGTACACATTTTTGGAAGGTTTTCCACCAAAATTACTACCACCAGAACTCTAAATGAGAGGGAAAATGTTTTGTTTGCCCAATAATTAAAAGAAATACCACCATTAAAATTGAACCTAAGTTACAACTGAGAGATGCCTTTACAAGACCTATGTATATGGTGGCAGTTGTTAGCAATGGAACTTGCATGTTGCATTAGTTATTGTAGTCGCACTGTCAACTGTAGTTTGTATTTTGAACGGGCATTATTTCTATGGACGTGCCAATTGGAGCTAAAACTAAAGTTACCACCACTGTTGAACATGCACTAATTGGAGTTGTGGCTGTATTGGTACTTGATTAAACAAATATGGGAGCTTGTTCAACAATTTTATGCATTTACTGTAACCATGATTTCTACATCAAGGGTTTCTGTGGTTGTAACCCTGTCTCTAGAAAATTTATGCATTTATGTATTTAGTGTTACCATGATTTCTACATCAAGGGTTTCTGTGGTTGTCATCATCTCTAGCAAACTTACCAATGTCATGATATCTTCATTAGTCGTTTCTTCCCAGCGCCTTGTACATTGTCAATGATCTCCCTTGGAGGCTGAATAGTGCTTCTCTCCTGAAGTACCTTGTTGGATTGGTCGTGGCTTCTACAAACATATTTTAACACCTCCTTTGACATCAATAAAATTTCAAGGATGTTATTACGGATTAGTTTTCCTTCTCTTTGTTAGAGATAATATGACATCTATATGCTCATATTTAACCTTATCCCCTTCTACCACCACTACAATCCTTTTCATCTTCTTCAAGGTGTTGGCTTGCCTATCAAAATTAAGCTTAATCGTTACTTGTTCCACAATTACTAAATCCTGGCTACCTATTTCTTCTTCTTGTAACCTCTAAATCCATGAGGGAACATTTAATGCCACTAGCTACCTTGCCTACTCTGTATCTATAGTATTTGAAGAGGTACATTGCCTTGGAGGAAGCACTGGCCTGGGGGAAGATGTCCCCAACTGAGGGAAAAGAGGTGGATCCTTTCTCCAACTATTCACTTTCATTTGTGTTAGGGTGTTAATGTTGATTTTGGCCTTTGCAAATTCCATGTACCATGATTGCAATAGAATCTATCTAGGAGGCCTAGTGAATGGGCATGCTAAATTGTGTATATGGCCTAGGGGGTGTAACTTGTGTATACATTCCAAGATCTCAAAATATATTGGCCATACTGATTGCTAGTGTTCAAGACTAGTAGTGTTAAAGAAGGAATATGTTGATAAGTAGGAGGTTTCCACAATGAGTCCAATTATGATATTGCAGTTGGTTTTTAGAGTCAAATTCCTTGATCCATGTGTCATGAGTAGTGGATCACACAAACCCATATCTCATGAGAATGAATGGTCTACTTAGTACTCATTGCATATGATCATAGGGGTGAAGCATTGGGCTTTCCCCAAAGGTCACCCATCCTAGTACTACTCCAACTCACACATAACCATGGATTTTCCTCTAAGGTTAATCCCACTTAGCTTGCTACCTCATTTTCTAAGTGGGGTATAAAACTAAGTGTGTGTAACCTTGGAGGAAACTCCATGGTGAAGTGCGCTTCAGTTGGAGTAATACTAGGATTGGTGACCTCCCAGGAAAGCCTAATACTTCACCCTTGTGAGCATCACTTAGATGTAATGAGTCCTAAGTAGACCATTCATTCCCATGAGAGATGTGTTTGTGTTAACCACTATTCATGAAACATGGGTCAATGAATTTGATTCAAAAAACTACATAGTTGAATCTTGATAGCAATATCATAATGAATATGTTGTTGGGGGTGTTTAGCAAGTTTTCAAAATAGTGAATTGTAACAGATGTATATAGAGTATTTGTAGTGGTGTATGTATCACCAGGGCTCTTGAGAGGTTGACTTTAAGGTGTAAAATCACAAATCATAGGATTTTGGATAATGGTTGGAAAAATTGGCATTATAGCTACCCAAGGCATATTTGTTTAACATAGAGAATCCAAAAATTGTGAAACAATCCCTATTGTATTTAATGTATTAATATTAATAATTGTAGGATAAAAATAAGAAATTTGTGAGATTCCATTTTGAATGGGAGAAGCTAGGGAATCTATTGTTACTGTGATTGAAGTATATTGAAAAGGTGAACATAGAGGTGTGGTTGAAGATGGCTCTTGGATGGAGACTTAAAATTTTAAAATTACCTCTCCTTCTCTATCTCTTACATTAGGTAATAGCTTTGAAAGAATTTCTTCAGTTTCTATCAATATTTTAGTCCTTCCTAATTATGATTCTTATTCAGATATCCATTCATCTCTAGGATCACTCTCTATGGTCTCATTGATGGAGTCTAATAATGAAGTTTTTGTTCTGAATTCACAATCTTCTTTAGTATCCCATTTATTTTTTATTCATCAATTCCCATTACATAGAGGGGATCTAATATTCTTTGTTCCCATTATTTTATTTTTTCCATTATCTTATCCCTCCATATGTTCTTTCTATAATGGTACATTTTACGGTGAGACTAGGGGAATCCATGGATTTATCTTATAGACAACAGTTGACCCATTACAAAAATAAACCTTTCCTAGAAGAGGTCAAGTGGTAGATGATGAGGTAACTGAGGTATCAAGTGGATATGAAGATAGAATAGTAATATTTTTTGAGGGTGTGGTAGGAGATGTGGATACTTGCCTAACAGATTTGGAAATTACTAGTGCTGGTGTAGTTGTATGAGATGGTGATGCAGGATCAAAATCAATAAGAACTAAACAAAGGAAGGTAGGGAGACTTACTTGATACATAACTGTGAGTGAAGCAAAAGGCATCATGGAAAATAATATAGGTTACCTAGTACAACATATAAGACCTTGTGTGCTACTTATAGGCTGAGGAGGAGTAATTTTAGTAGTTGTTGCAATAGTAACTATAATAGTATGGGGAGGAGACCCATGATTAAACTTATTCCTACCTCCCACATCTTCTTGCCTAGATTGACCAACCTAATCTTGCCTTCTTATTTGTCCTTAATAAGGAGGCCTATGAGAGGGTGTAGAAACCCATTATTCATTCCTAATTATTTAATCATTTGCCTCAGTGATTATAAGGTCATAATGGACATGTTAGGCCACAACTATAAACATGTTTACCCCATCCATTCTTGTATGGACCTAAGTGTTATCTTAGTCATTCATGAATATAACATTGTGATTATAATTTTGATTAATGTAATTGTTCCCTACCTTCTTATCATATGTATTTTAACTCTTCTATGATAATATTTCTAGGATCATAGTGTTTGAATAGTGCCCATATGAGATTAGAATGCACCCTTATTTGATGCAGAAAAAATAGGCCAACCTTTCAAAGGCTATAACTTTTGACCCATAACTTCATTTGAGCTCTTCCACATGCCAAAATGATCGTATCAAAAAGTTTGATTCTGTCCTAAGCCACTCTATCTGCTTAGATTTTATTTGAATATTTTTCAGAGGCCAAACATCATCATTTGAGGGTCTGAAATTAACATTTAATAATTTTTTTGGGAATTTTCAATTTTTATAAATTCTATATTTTTAGAACCGGACGCCAACTTTAGTTGAATTTCATCCCATAACCTAATTTTAGTACTTAGGATATTTTTTGAAATTTTTAGATCCATGTGCACTTGCATGTGAAACTTATTATAAATAACGGCCACTAAAAATAGATACTTTTTTTAGATTTTAGTTTTTTTTCAAATTTTGCATGTCAACTCTAATTTCCATGTTTAGGCTTATTAAAGTATGGTTTGAGTTTGTAATTATTTCAAGCAATCAACATGAATCAATTCTGCATATTATTTCATGATCTTACCCTATTGGTAATTTTTTTATTCTTGATAGTTTTCAAGTTCATTATTATTTTACCCAAAGGTTGAAATTTATCCCACCTAGTATATTGTTTCCATCCAAAGATGAGGTGGGTCAAATGCAGAACACCTTGTTGGGCCTTCCTTAGTTGGACATCCACACTATCTTCAAATTGGGATGCAATATCTTACTTTGCTATTTTCTCTAGAACAAGTCTTGGTAGGAACAAAGGGTGTGCATTGGTGCCCTTTATCCTAATTATAGAATAGTCAGTATATAACATCAATATTTGTGATAGTTCTTTTGATACAGTTTGAAAATTTAAGCATGTCCTTTCCATAAATAGCCTAGTGCACCATTAAGTATAAGGATTCAATTAATTTTTTCTATAAAAATATTAACAATAAAAAAATATTTATAATTATATATAAATTCATAAAATCACCAATTATATAAATAAGTTAACATACAATTTTGATAAAATAAGTCCACCAGTCAAAAGTTGGCTTGCTTTATCATAACATATGATTTCGATTAATAAGTTAAGTGAAATGAAATGTTTTTTTTAAATTTATATAATAGTTATTATTTATTTAATAATTTATTAATCTTTTTAAAAATAATTGAATTTAAAAGAGAGAGAAAATAAGAGGATAACAAAATTTAAAATCAAAAAATTAAAATTAAATTTTTTATCCTGAACAACATTATATTTTAATAGAATATATGCAACTATTTTATTTGAATCTAATAAATTTTAATAATAAAATGGTTCAATCTTCATTCTTGTTTAAGAATTAATGACTCAAAATATTTCTCCTCCATAGATTTAATAGTCAATTTTGACTAAAATTCAATTACACAATTTTTTATTAAAAAAAGGTTACAACAACATCTAGTTAAATCCAAAAATTAAGACTAAAATTCAATTACATAAATTTATAAACAATATCTGGCTAACAACACGACCCAAAAACTAAATATAAAAAAATATTTTTATTGACATATCACAAGAGACAAGAATTTGAATATGCTATTTCAAACCAATCAACTGTTGACAGAAATTTCATACGTAGCTCCCTAGAAAGTACGTTCATGGCATGGAGGAATAGAGCACATGGGTAGGTGTGTGGCTAGATAGGAATGTTTTGATTTGTAGTGCTGCCCCTTCCATTGGTTGAAATTAGTAAAATGGTTCAATATAAGTTTCCCCTTTTTGTAATGTAATCGATAGAAATTCTGCCATGTTATGAGCCGCCATTACTGTATCTTCCTGTAGTCACTTGTTTTACTCCTACCCAAGGCCTATTTACAATTGCCTTTTCTAAGTCATGTCGTTCATCTTTGATTTCTTCAATAACTTCACAAAATCATTATTATCACCACATCTAGGGTTCAAACCTCTCGGAGTAGCCTTTTCATCCAACAACATTAACATTGTTTCCATATCATTTTCTCTTCTTTTATTTTCTTTAGCTAAACCCAAGAGAAACACTGCTACTATTATTTTTATAGAAAAATAGGTATAGGGACTTGAAATGCCTCAACTTACACTTGAATGTCTACTGAATTATCTACCTATAATGAAATTAGAAAAAAAAAATACTACTTAGTAATTTCAATGTTACCTTGGTATCGTGATGATATTAAGCTATGTAATAAAAGGAAGAGAAAATGAAAGAGTTAAAAGCCACAATGGGTATAGGATGAAGCATTTTAAGAATACTTTTTTAATTTTAGCGTGTATAAGCCATAATAGAAATTGGTTCTATATAATGCTAATGTAGAAAAAATAGGCCAACCTTCTGAAAGCCATGACTTTTGACCCATACCTCTGTTTGAGCTCTTCCACACACCAAAATAATCATCTCAAAAATTTTGATTCTTCCCCAAGCCACTCTATCCACTTATATTTGATTTTGATATTTTTTAGAATCTAAATGTGATCTTTTAAGGGTCCAAAATTAATATTTAATGATTTTTTAGCGAATTTTTTATTTTTAGAAATTATATATTTCTAGAACCGAAAGTCAACTTCAGTTGAATTTCATCCCATAGGTTAATTTTAGTATTTATTTTATTTGTGAAATTTTTAGATCCACGTGCACTTGTATGTGAAATTTACTATAAATAGTGACTACTAAAAATAGCCATTTTTAAAAAAAATTTAGATCTTTTTGAATTTTTTCATGTAAACTCTAATTTCTAAGTTGAGGCTTATTTAAGTATAGTTTAGGTTTTTAATTATTTCAATCAATAAAAATTAATAAATTCTAAGTATTGTTTCAAGATCTTGGCCTATTGGTAAATTTTTTGTTCTTGATAATTTTTGGCTTCATTATTTGGTATCAGAGTAAGTTTGAATCTTAGAGGAGTAATGAATGGTGAGAGGATAAGGAGGTGTTGGGTAGATGAAATGAAATATACAAGAGCAATAGAGGAAAGTTCAACAATTAACATAGGTTACCACTAATTAGCATAAAAAACAAGGTGGTGATGAGGAAGACACAGACCATGATCAAAAACTTCAAAAAGAGGATGAACATCAAGAGAAACTATAATCAATAGAAGAGATGATGGTTTGGGATTTAGAATAAATACATGAAGGAATCAAGGTTGATGTTCCAGATTATGGAGTTACTTTTAAAAAATATGAGTTAATAGATTAGATGAATAGCATGGAGAAGTTCTTCGAATGGAAAAGTATGAGAGAAAATGAGAAGGTAAAATCTGCATGCACGAAATTGAAAGGGCATGCAATGATTTTGTGGGATCACCTGAAAAAAAAGATGGAGAAATGGCAAAAAGAATATTAATTCATGGAAAAATATGGATAAGTTGAGGGATAAATTTCTTCCTATGGATTATGCACAAACCCTATACAAAAGATTTTAGAATTTAAGGCAAAAAGATCACAGTATACATGTGTATACATATGAATTTTATAAATTTTCCATACAAGTGGAGCATGATAAAATAGAAGAGAAAATGGCTAAAAGGTATGCAAATGGTTTATAATTCTCTATTGAAGATAAATTAAGCATACATAGAATACTTAATATGGAGGAGGCTTATCGATTAACATTGAAGGCTAAAGAAAAGAAAAAAAAATAGACAAAATTTTAGAAGGACATGTATTGGTCCAAAAAGAGGTGGATCCATTCAATTAAAGGGATGAGGTAGGTTTAATACTATCAGAGGTGGATTTAATTCCAATAAAGGTGAATCATCATGTGGTGTAGAAAGGTAATAATAGGCAAGGGTTTCAATACTAACAAAGAGGAAGAAGATTTCAGAGAGGATGAGGTTATGATAGTGCTAGAGAATGGTTGTTGAATCAGTGTAGATATTATGTCTATTATAGATTTGGAGAAAAAGGGCACAGAGTTTTTGAGTGTCCACTCTATAAGGATCAATAAAGGAGGAAATAAGATCGCCCAAGAACAAATCTAGCTGAGGCTGAAATAAAAGAGCATAATACTAAAGTTACATAAGTTGATTTTAGATAGAATCAAATGATGAGAATAACCATGATATCTCTAAGGAAGGATCAAGTGTAAATAAATAATTTGGTGATGCATGGCTATGATCAAATATTTTTTGAATAAGATGTACTTTGGGTGGAAAGGTATGAGAATTAATTATAGATGGTGGTAGTTGTAAAAATATGGTTTCTAAAGAAATGATAGAGAAACTAAATCTTAAATATGAAAAGCATCATAACCCTTATCATATTTCATGGTTTAAGAAAGGGAATGAGGTTATAGTAGTTAAAAGGTGCTTAATCAAGTTTTCTATAAGAAAAACTTATAATGATGAAATATAGTTTGATGTTATTCTGATGGATGTATGTCATCTATTATTGGGGAGACCATGGTAATTTGATAGGAAAGTAATTCATGATGGTGCAAAGAACACACACACACTTTTTGGAAAGGTGGTACAAAGGTAGTTTTGTTATCTCTTAAAGAGGAAGAGAAGATAGAAAGCATTCTCTCTATTAAATAATTTATCCAAGATATGAAGGTAATAGGTTGTTGTTATGTATTAGTAGTAAAGAATAAAAAAATAGAAATGGTACCAATACCAATAGAAGAAATAAGACTGTTGAAAGAATAACTACATTTTATGCCTGATGAGTTACTAGATGGTTTACCACAGAAAAGAGATATTTTTCATCACATTAATTTCATTATAGGATCAACTATACCCAATCAAGAAGATTATAGGATGAGTCCAATAGAATATGCAGAATTAAATAAACAAGTTATTGAATTTTTAAGGAAGAAGGTGATAAAGGAGAGTATGAGTCTATGTGAAATACCAATGTTTCTCTCTCTAGAGAAAGATGGAGGATGGAGAATGTGTGTAGATAGTACAAAAATTAATAAAAATTATAATAAATTATAGGTTTCTTATACCTCATTTAAATGATATGATGGATGTGCTTTTACAAGAAAAATATTTTACCAAGATTGATATAAGGAGTGGTTATTATCATATTCAAATTTGTGAAAGAGATGAGTGTAAAACTACATTCAAGACTAGGGATGGCTTATATGAGTGGATGGTGATGCTATTTAGATTATCTAATGCAAGTAGCACATTTATGAGGGTGATGAATACAATGCTACAAGAATATATTGGTATGTTTGTGGTTATTTATTTTGATTATATTTTGATATTTAATAATACTAAAGAAGAATGCTTAGAACATTTGAGAACGGTAATGGATTTGTTAAAAAGGAAGAAGTTGTATGCAAATTTGAAGAAGTGCAGGTTTATGCATAATAGTTTGGTATTTTTTGGATTTGTAGTTTTAGTAGATTGTGAAAAAATAGATGAATAAAAGATAAAGTTGATAGTTGAGTGGCCTATTCCAAAAAGAATTAAAGAGGTAAGAATTTTTCATGGTTTAACAACTTTTTACAAAAAAAATTATTAAAAATTTTAGTAGTATTATGAAACTAATTATAGATTGCATGACAGGGAAGGAATTTGTGTGGACTAGAGCAACCACAAAAAGTTTTGATATTTTGAAAAAGATTATAAAAAGACCAATTTTAGCATTACCAAATTTTAACAAAGTATTTGAGGTTGATTTTGATGCTTCATTTATGAAAATTGGTGTTGTGTTGAGTCAAGAAGGAAATCCAATAACATATTTTAGTAATAAATTGAATGAGGTGAAAATAAAATATTCTACTTATGATGTTGAACTTTATGCAATTGTACAAACATTATGACATTGAAGGAATTACTTGGTGCCTAAGGAGTTTATACTATTTACATATCATAAGGCATTGAAGTATGTGAATACACAAATGATGTTGAATAGTAGGCATGCAAAGTTAGTTTCTTTCTTTTAGTGGTATACTTTTGTGTTAAAACATAAATTAGGAAAATAGAATCAGGGCGTTGATGCATTGAGCAGGAGGATAGCGTTATTAATTACTATGGTGAATAAAGTAGTTGGATTTGAAGGTATTCAAGAATTATATGATACTGATCAATATTTTACCAAGGTAGTTTAGCAGTGCAAGAATCCATTAATAGGTGGGAAGAATGTTATTTATGATGTGTATCTTATACAAGAAGGCTATCTCTTCAAAGGGAAATAATTATGCATTATAATTGGGTCTCTATGAGACAATATAATAAGAGAATTACATAGTGGTGGTTTGGATGGAAAATTTAGTAAGACAAAGACAATAACTTTGGTGGAAGAAAAATATTTTTGGTCAAAGATGAAGAGATATTTCACAAGGTATGTTTCAAAATACAATACCTTAGGTGGCTAAAGGACATTCACAAAATATTGGACTATACATGCCATTACTGGTATTAAATGGACCATGGATAGATTTAAGTATGGATTTTGTGTTAGGATTACCAAACACACAAAGAGGTAATGATTAAATTTTTGTTGTTGTAGGTATATTTTCTAGAATGGTTCATTTAATTGCATGTAAGAAAACCAATTATGCCTCTAGAGTTGCAAAATTATTTTTTATGGATATTGTGAGATTGCATGGTGTTCCACAAACTATTACTTCAGATAGGGACATGAAAATTTTAATTCATTTTTGGAGGACTTTTTAGAAGATGGATACTAAGCTACAATTCAGTAGTGCATATCACCCACAAATAGATGGACAAATAGAATCTATGAATAGGATCTTGGAAAATTTATTGAGATGTATAGTGGGAGAGAAGCCAAAACAATGGGACTTGGATTTACCATAAGCTAAGTTTTCATTTAATATTTTAGTGAATAGATCAATATAAAAGTCACATTTTTAAATTATTTATGGGAGAAATCCTATGGCTATTTTACATTTAGTACAATGGGCAATTGTTAATCAAACTAGTGATGATGTAGAAGCATTTGTAGAGCACATGTAACAGTTGCAAGGAGTAATAAGAAAGTACTGATAAATATAAAGAAATAATAGATATCAAAAGAAGATCCAAGGTATTTGAAGGAGAGTTGGTAATAGTTTACTTGAGGAAAGAGATATTTCCAAAAAGCACGTATAATAAGTTGAAGTATAAGAAAATTGGACCATGGAGAATTGTGAAGAAAATCAATGATAATGCCGATGAGGTAAGTTTATGAATTTTTTTTTATATATGTCTAATATTTAATGTTTTAGATTTATATATATTTTATAGAAAAGATAGTGAGGATGATGAAGATAAAGACATAAACTAGGAGCAATAACTTCGAAAGAAGAAGAAATAAAAAATAGTGCAGGTTTTGGATATGAAGATAGTGAGCATAAGGAAAGGGAATTATAACAGGTATTTGGTGCAGTGGGAAGGATTGTAACACAAAGAAAATACTTGGATTATATAATGGGAGCTGAAAAATATTAAAAAGGAAAAATGGTAGCAGTACAATCAGGGCTACTCGCACAAGTTGAGTTGTTTTCAACCAAAGAAGAATGATGCAGAAAAAATAGACCAACATTTCAAAGGACATAACTTTTGATCCATAGCTCTATTTGAGCTCTTTAATGAACCAAAATGACCATATCAAAAAAAAATATTCTAATATAACCTACTCTATCTTCTTAGATTTTATTTCTATATTTTTTGGAGGCCAAACACGATCATTTGAGGGTCCAAAATTAATGTTTAATGGTTTTTTTAAGAATTTTCTATTTTTAAAAGTTGTATATTTTTAGAACCAAAAGTTAAATTAAATTTAATTTTATCCCATGTGATAATTTTAATATTTAGGTTATTTCAAGAAAAGTTTAGAGTCGCACACGCTTGCATGCAAAACATACTATAAATAATGACTATTAAAAATGATGTTTTTTTTAGATTCTAGATTTTTGAATTTTTTACATATCAACTCTAATTTCTAAGTTGATGATTATTTAAACATGGTTTGGGTTTGAAATTATTTCCAAGCAATCAAAACAAATCAATTATGTTAATTCTGATACCAGATAAGGAACCTAAAAACTAAAAAAAAAAAAAATACCAATAAGCCAAGATCTTGAAACAATACTTAAAGTTAATTCATCTTGACTGATTGAAATAATTACAAACCCAAACCATGCATAAATAAGATTCAAATTAGAAATTATATTTGATATGCAAAAATTTGAATATATATATATATATATATATATATATATATATATATATATATATATATATATATATATATATAGTAGCCATTATTTATTGTAAGTTTTGCATGCAAGTATGCATGGCTCTAAAAGTATCCAAAAATAACTTAAATACTAAAATTAGGCTATATGATGAAATTCACATGATGTTGACTTCTAGTTCTTACAATATAAAATTTCTAAAAATAGAAAATTTTGTTAAAAATCATCAAATGTTAATTGCAGACCCTCAAATGATCATGTTTGTCCTCCAAAAAATATAAAAATAAAATATAAGGGAACAGTATGGCTTAGGGTAGAATCAATTTTTTTGAGACTTTCATTTTGGCACGTGGAAAAGCTCAAATGGAGCTACAGGTTGAAAGTTATGGCCTTCGAGAGGTTGGCCTATTTTTTCTGCATCAAATGCAAAATCGTAGATGCAAATAGACAAAAACAATGAAAATAAATCTATGTAGCTAAATTTTAGATGTTTAATATATATACTATGTTCATGGTCTCCATTTTGATAACAACATAGGAGGGCCATTGGTTCAACAACGACTGAAATTTTAAACCTTGAAATATATAAACCAAACCTTTTTTTTTTAATTAAAAATATATTGTTACATTTTTATAATTTTTAAAATACATATTTATATATAATCTAATAAAAAAATGTTTACCAGATGAATTTTTTTTTGGTAAACTGTATGTAAATGTATATTCCAAGCCATATCGGGGTCAATGGTTCCCTGCCTGTGAACATATTATCCTTCATCCTCATACAAATTCCTAAATTTCTTGAATGGCTTATATTTTACAGGATGAAGAGGCACCCCACTACTAAAAACATATGAAATAATAGTCCACCAGCATCAAAATTAGTATAACAAAAACCCAAAAAAAATCTTGTTACCAAAGGTAGAATACCCACATATAAATAATACCCCAAAAACACCCACATGAAAAAATCACAACACCATTAGAAGCCCAAAAAGACCAACAATGTTTCCTACACCAAAATACATAACAACACCATCATAAAATGATTTATATCTAGAGATATGTGGGCCATCAATCTTGATATAAGGAAGCCTAACCAGGGGCTCACCATAACCCATTGATATTATTTTTATTATCTTGCCTTCAAATATATACTCCTCTCAGCTATCCATAGAAGGAGACAAGCTCAAAAATCCTTAATTTACCATGATGGACTCCAATTCCTCGTGACATAGAATACTCTTGATAGTCTTTGTATCACAAGATACAAATTTAAATGAATATATTATTTATCCCATTCAAAAATATGAGCTATAGAATCTCAATCCATTGAATAATTCTAGAATAAGTCACTCCAAAAGTTATTTAAAAATTTATGGCTTTCATCTTCATCCCCATGAAATGGTAGGCTTTGAGCTATGCCCAGATCATCATCTATGGTAATCCTAAGATACTCATATGAATTAATAGTTTTACCGTGCCTGTACAATCCTTATTCATGAATGTACTATTTATTTTCCTCAAAATGAATATATATTTTATAGGCCACACTTATTTCTTCATAGAGGTTTTACATCACAAGCAATAGTAGTTTCTATTGAATAGTGTCTGCACCTTCAACTTCACTTATAGAGCAAAAATATGATATTATAAGTCCATTGTGCAAGAACTTCTACAGATTTTGATCATCTTGATTATCATCATTGTGTCTTTAATGACAGAAACTGAAGGTTAGTACATTAGAGATGAGATATTTACTAAGTAGACCTACCTAGGTTTGGAATACCCTATGCAAAGGGAAGCCTCAATGGTGTTATTTGTGAGAGCCAAAAGCTAGAATGTAGTTGTGGAATAAATTTTTGACTGGCTTATCCACCAAGCACCATGCATGTATATCATCATCGCCCATCATGCATCTTCTTGCTCATTCTGTCCATGCATGTGTATCATTCTTCTAAGCGTATTCATATCCCATCTATAGCCAGATATTGCTCAAATAGCTTATGCTATATGGCTTTGTTATTCAAGGTTTAATTTATAGTTTTAATGTGTAAATTTGTTAGTGTGTTAGGCTAATCATAGTCAGTGTTGTGAATATATTGTGAAGCATTTTAATATAAATTTTTAGTGTAGTGTTTAGTTTAGTAGGAATTAAATATTAGGTAATGTTTTATTAATTTTATAATTATTTATGAAGTCTAAATGTTTTCTTGTTTTTCTATTAGTTTGTAGATCATGTTATTTAGTTGTATTGTTTAAATAACATCACATTTATATGATTCAAGTCTAAGAGTCTATTGTGAGAAATTTTTAATATTTGTAAATTTTTTTAATATAATAGGTCTATTTATTGTATGTCTAAATAAAACCAATATGTGTAGATTTTATGTATATATTGTTCAAATTATTTGGGAAGTATTTCTTATTGGGAATCCCAATGTCTACATAGGATTGTATATGTTTATTTTGTGGGGGTTGGGGGGGTGAAAAAGCAGGTAGGGGGGAGAAAAGGTATAATTTTTCTATTAAATACGACATGCATATTGACCTAATATATTGAGCTAGCTAACATTGGAGGTTTGATAAAATAGAGGAAGGAGGCCAATTCAACCTCAAGTTTGTTCCTATCTCAAATGTTGCAGTCCATTAAAGTGGAAAAATAATAATGTGCACAAATGACTGCATACCTTGAATAGTTATTAATCATTAGTGGTGGTTGTGATGTAATATGGTGGTGATGTAATATGAATATAGAGGATTGAAAAACAAGACCAAAGAGACTAAATATAAGAATGGTTTTGAGTGGCAGTGGTGACCATTCAGACTATTTGAGATTAGGTGGCAATGACGAAGTATAGTGGCCATAAATGAGACATCTTCTCAAGGACACTTATGCCTAATCTCAGGGACATAACACGATGCCATCACTACCATCATCACTCATCAATTCCTTGCAAATAAGTTTTTGATAAGATCTCAAAGAAGGAAATAAGGTGATGGTTGTTGGCAGAAGATCGAGGAAGTTTTGGTGATTTCCTCCATGCTATAGCTCCAGATGGTGGTTCATCAAAACTGCAGCTTCTACCAATCAATCCATGTTTGAAAATGAAAATGTATCAAGTGCAAGAAAACCCATGTAACAGATATTATAATAAAATATCTACTACCTGCTAATAAATGCAAAAATGTCAAAAAAAATTCAAAACTTTGATTTAAAATAAATATCATAAGATATAAACAAATAAAGTTTTATAGCTCTACCAATATAAAATTGAGATGCAACAGCAGAGTCAATTATGTACCAGTCATTATGTGTGTGTGTGTGTGTGTGTGTGTGTGTGTGTGTGTGTGTGTGTGTGATTATTATAATATTATAAAAATATCAATATTACATTAATTGATATTACAATATAATATTACATTAGCAAGATTTTTTAAGTGTCTTTTTTGCATTGTTAGAATATATTCCCTTTTCAATCATATGATGTGGGCACCCTTTAATACATGAGAATTGTTCCTACCAACCTCACTTGTCACCTAGAACCGATAGCCAATCAACCACTTTTCCTCGCAATTGACAATGACTCCACTACAACATTCATATTGCATCACCAATGATGCTTCGTTATGCACCCATATGGCATGCACTTTGCAAAAGCTTTAGTACTCACTTCAACAGCAATGAAAGCAAGAAAATAGACTTCATAGCATCAATGTATTTCCTTCACATTAGTGACATTGCATTGATGATTCAATCAACACATCAAACGTGAATCCTTATGTAATAAAATAGAAAATAGTCAATAAAATATGAAACCACTATGCAAGCTATAAACCTCGTTATAATGGGTGCAGTTCACATAAATTCAACAACACCCTTGATGTTGGGGCGGGTAAATGACATGGGCTCTTTGGTGAACAATATCCCTTGAAATACCCTATCGTTGCCCATCATAATCACTGTCCAACACAATTTCAAATATTTCAGAACTTACATTTTTTGGATTAATGCCTAAACCCACTATAAGCTGATAGTAGTACAAGGTTGAGATCTCTTTACAAGTTATTGAGAGCTTTGTAGTATTTAAACAAAACACTTAGTAAATATAATCGCAAAAACAAATACAATTCCTCGGACTTTTCTTGCACCTTTAGGGCAACTGCTAGTTTACAATGTATGAAGTGTTCCAAGTAATTTGAAAACCTCTAATTAAGGCAGTTTTCCTTATGCAAATCAGAATCAGTATCTTTCGAGAATCCAACATCTCTTTAGTCTTGTAGGTAACAATCTCAAAACTCATATCACATAACTTATATTGAAACACTATATAATTCACCTTTCAAACTGCAACAGTAAATTATTCTTCGAAATTATAGTTTAAATAATACGAGGGCAAACATGTAATTGTAAGAGTTGCATAACAATTATCTAATTCTGTGTGTTTTCTTTTTTTTTGGTTTGTTTCTAAAAGTAGACCTGGAAAGTACATTTCTCATAATAATAATAATAATAACGATTTCAATACAGAACAATTTCTAATCGCTGGCTCCGCAAAGAGACTCAAAAGATCATACACAATACTACCCACAGATTATTTATATCAAGAAATACATCATCCTTGAGTTCCAGGTCATATATGGACGCCTTTGCTTCAAGATAAAGACATTTTGCTTGTAGTCAATTTAGAGCTTTGCTTCTTGAAAAGAACATAGCCCATAACATACACGAAGGGTATTCCAAGCCAGTCTGCCTCCTACAGGATGGATGTAAAAATGTAAGGCGAGCCATTTATAACACATGAATTATTCTATATACTAAACTACAATAGATTAAACGAGATTTAAAAATATTACTTTAAAGCACGATTTCAAAGACAATATCAAATCTTCACAAATTAAACATTCAACACGCGTAAAATTACATATAATGACAATGTTGAAATAAAAAAGCAGCAGTAAAATCTTACAAAAAATTTACCTTCTTTTCCATCTCAATGTTTGATTGACCTGAGCTTATACAAAGTAAAATATGCATATACAGGTCAATAACTAACTCGAGACATTCTTTCAATACAAATTGTCCATATTTTCGCAACATTTGATGCCATTCTGTGTAAGCCAATTCCAAAATATTTCTTCAATGCATAATAAACGTCCTGGCATGGCATTATCCACGTAAAACAATTCTACCAAAATTCCTGTTCTTGGTTGATTAAAGATGAAACCCTGGGATCAAGATCAAGAAACTTCTCGTCTTTAATGCTTTTATAAGGAACGTCAAGTCTTAATACCCAGTTCAAGATCTCGTATGTCTAACGGATTAGCAGCATGAGCATACCTGAACAAGAGAGAAAAATGTCATAAATATTTTGCAATGCCCAATAAAAATTACTCCTCAAAATGTAGAAGAAATGTATTTCAAAAACATACCATGTTAAATCTGTTGATGTTGGAGGAGCAGCGTCTGGCTCCCACTTCCGGCCCAACTTCCTGTATTTTTTTTAAGACATGTTTTTTGGTGGAGGCCGACAGGGAGATTGAAGAGATGCATCTCTTTCCTCTCACTTGTATATATAATGATTCCTCATTGTTCAAGACATACATTTGAATATATTCAATCATAAGCATAATTCACAAGGCAGAGCAGACTTCTAAGGAGCAAATCAAGTTATTTTAAGAGCAAATCAGATTTATCAAGTGTGGTCTTATTCATTATACGTTAAGAAGTGAAGCCATATCTGTAGGCCTTAGATTTGGCCATTGTAAAGCAGATTGATGTTCTTATCATTCAATATAGGGTATCTTGTTGTGTTCATTGTTCATTGTGTTGCATTTTTTGATTGCTTTAATTTTGATCATAAAAACTAACATGGTATCAGAGCGGGTTTGAAGAAGATCATGATCGGATTTGTTATTGCAGCAATACTCTATTGTTCTTTATATCTCTTGTCTATCCCTATTTTAGTCAAGATGGTGAACGGTCTTAAAATTGAGGATAGACTCGAACGAGCATCCAACTTCACATCATGGAAGTTTAAAATCATGCTCACCTCGGAAGAAAATGACTTGGCCAAGTTTGTTGAAACCAAAGTTCCTGAACCATCGGAGGAAGAAGAGAAGTTGCAATTGAAAAAGAAAGACATAAAGGCAAAGAAGATATTGGTTGACTCCATTAAAGATCATATTGTTCCGATTGTCTCCAAGTTGAAGATGGCAAGGGACATGTTTAAAACCTTGGAAGAGATGTATGAAATCAACAACACCAGCCGGGCTCTTGTACTGAAGCAATAACTACATCATGTGAAAATGGTGAAAGGAGAAATGATTATTGCTTACTTTATGAAGATTTCATAATTATGAAATAAGCTCTCTACAATTGGTCATGTAGTTGATGACAAAGTCTTGACCATGCTTGCTCTCAATGGCCTTCCATCATCATAGGAATCCTACATTCAAGGAATCAGTGCAAGATTGAAACATCCCAAGTTTGATCGATTGAGGGTAGATTGTATTCAATAGGAGTCTAGATTGGCCACTAGAGGAATTGGTTAAAGCTCTACCAATGAAGAAATTCATGTCCTTGCCTCTAAATCATCTAAGAAGAAAAGCAAGAATGGGAAGAAAGGATTCTTAAAGAGGAATAGAGATAATGGAGCTGATGGTGCTCCCACTTTCAAGAAGAAGAGGGGCCTCTCCAAAATCCAATGCTTTAGGTGTGACAAGTATGGTCATATTGCCAAGCATTGTCCTTCTAGGCCTAAGCAACAAGCCACCATTGCAGATGTTAATGATGCCTCTCCTCAAAAGGAATCATGTGAATATTTGTTCTATTCGGCATTGTCAAGCAATGCACCTACCGACACCAACACTTGGTTGATTGATAGTGGTGCATCTCAACACATCACTGGTTTTAAGGAGCATTTATCAAACTTGATGGAGAGAAATTTTAGTGAACAAGTTATCATTGGAGATAATGCTAGCTATTCGGTGAAAGGGATTGGGATCTCTACTCTCTACTTGAATTATGGCATTACTCCAAGGTTAAGTGATGTTCTCTATGTTCCATGCATCAAACAAAATATGGTATCCATTACAGCATTGGAAGAGAAGGGACACCAAGTTACCCTCTTCGAAGGCAAAGTTCTTGTGTCGATGAAGAATTCCAACTTCAAAACTACTTGAGTAAATGGAGTTAGACATGAGAGCCTCTATATGCTAATCACTTGTCCACTTCAGGGATTAGTTCATGATTCTTCAAGCTTGTGTGATCTTTGGCATCGAAGATTGGCTCACCTACACATTCGGGCTCTACCTATCATGGAGAAGATGGTCACGGGTCTTCCAAAATTCAACCAGGAGCATGAAGATACCTGCAAAGGTTTTTCCATGGGTAAGAATACTAAAAGTCCATTTTATAGTAGAGAAAGTAGATCTAAATGTATTCTAGATATCATTCATTCTGATTTATGTGGTCCAATGTCTATTGCTTCTTTAAGTGGTTTCTTGTATTACATTATTTTTACTGATGACCACTCTAGAAAGACATGGATTTATTTCTTGAAATCTAAAGAATCTAAAGAAGTACTTGAGAGATTCAAAGAGTTTAAAGCTCAGGTAGAGAACATATCTGGGAAGAGGATCAAAGTTCTAAGATCTGATAACAAAAGGCATTACACCTCTAAAGGATTCCATAACTTTGACATTGAAGTAGGGATTAAGATGGAGTTATGTGTCCCTTACAACCCTCAACAGAATGGTGTTGCAGAAAGGAAGAATAAATCTATTGTAGACGCTGCCAAAGCTATGATTCATGACCAAGATATGCAAACCTTCCTTTGGGCTGAAGCATCTAAGATAGCTATTTATGTTCAGAATAGAAGCCCTCACCACATTCTAGAGAACATGACTCTCAAAGAAGAATTCACAGGGGTGAAGCTAGAAGTAAGTAAATTGAGGATCTTTTGTTGTCGAGTGTATGTTCATATACCAAAAGATAAAAGGACAAAGTTGAATCCTTCTGAAAAGAAGGGAATATTTGTAGGCTATATTAAGTCTTCAAAAGCCTATAGAATTTGCATTCCATGTCAGAAGTTGATTGAGATCAGTAGGGATGTTACATTTAAAGAGGATGTTGCATTCAAAAGATCTATGAGCATTCATATGGAGATAGATAATGAAGACAAAGAATCTCCTCAAGATATGGAAGTTGACCATACTCCTGAGATTCAGAGGGAGGCTTTTGATTCAAAAGAAGATGATGATCCAGTTGAGCCTTTGGAACCAACTGATAGACCTAGTGACATTGTTTTAGTACAAAAAAGCCCTTGATGGACTCAAGAAAACATGCAATATGCAATAAAATATGTATTTCCCTAAAGATCTCTTAGAGAAAGCAATAAAACTCATAAATTCTCAGATTATGTGTTATTAATGAGTAAAATTATCAACTATGAGCCTTCTAGTGTTGAGAAGCTACTAGTCAGCAAGTATGAAGAGATGTTATGGCTAAAGAGTATCAATCCATACTCAAGAATGATGTTTGGGATATCGTACCTAGACTTGAAGGAAAATCTTTTGTTTCTTATAAGTGGCTCTTCAATATCAAGCATGCGACTAATGGAAGCATTGAGAAGTACAAGGCTAGGTTTGTGGCTAGAGGATTCTCTCAGAAAGATGGAGTAGATTATGAGGAAACCTTTTCTCCAGTTTCTCATTATACATCTGTCAGAACCATCATTGTTATTACATCATTTAAAGTATTGAAAATACACCAAATGGATGTAAAGACAACATTTATAAATTTTGTAATCGAGGAAGAGGTATATATTGAGCAACTTGATGGCTTTGAGGTTCATGGGAAGGAGTCTCATGTTCACAAGTTGATCGATACTTCATGAGATTGAATTTCTCCAAGAATGATGTTGATTAAAACCTATACTTCAAGGTAATTGATGGTGAAGCATTAATCTTGGTTATCTATGTTGATGATCTACTTATTACCAGAGAAGATCACCTCATTTTAAAATGTAAGAAGGAGTTAGCTTCAAATTTTGAAATGAATGATCTTGGTCTTTTACATTACTTCCTTCATTTAGAAGTATGGAAAAAACTAGATAAGATCATTCTAAGTCAAGGTAAGTATACTACTGACATCTTGAAGAGATTTGGTATGATGGATTGCAAACCAATGTCTACACCGATGGAGACAAATTTGTTGAAGTTAAAAGAGGTTTTAACTAGTTTAGATCTAGTGGATCCTAGCATGTACAGACAAATGATTAGATCATTGACGTATCTAGTTAATACTAGACCAGATATTTTCTATGCAGTGAGTGCACTTAGTCAGTTCATGTGTAAACCAAGGCAAATACATCTAGTTGGAGTGAGTCATATCCTAAGATACTTGTGTGGCACAATTGGGTATGGCTTGAGATATTCTTCTAGTGTAGACTTTAGGCTACATGGATATACTGATTCTGAATGGGTAGGGTGTGTCACTGATTTGAAGAGCACCTCTGGATGTTGTTTTAGTTTGGGATCTGTTATGATTTCTTAGTGCAACAGGAAGTAGTCATCTATAGCATTGAGTACAATAGAGGTATAGTATATTAAGGCTTATATGGTAGCTCAGGAAGCAGTATGGCTTCGTAAGCTCCTTGCAATATTAATTGGGCAATCAATGGAGTCTACCATCATTCATTGTGATAACCAGAGCTGTGTGAAGATTTCTATCAATCCAATGTTTCATGATAGAAACAAGCATGTTGAGATCAAATACCATTATATTAGAGATATGGTATTGAGGAATGATATAGAGTTGAGGTATATCATCACTGATGAGTAGATGGTAGACATTCTCACTAGGCCTCTCTCTAAGTTATAGTTTGTGTACTTTTGAGATAAGCCTGGTATAGTGGAAAATATAGCCTTAACTGAGAAAGAGTCTCAGTATCAGTGATCCCTTGATAACAAGATCTTCTCTATGAGAAAATTTCAAGGTGAAATCCCTTGATAACGAGTTCTTCTCTATGAGAGAAGTTTGAGGTGAAAACCCTTGATAATGAGTTCATCTCTGTAAGAGAAGTTTGAAGTGAAATCTCTTGATAACGAGTTCTTCTCTGTGAAAGAATTTTGAGGTGAAATCCCCTGATAATGAGTTCTTATCTATGAGAGAAGTTTAAGGTGAATCCCTTGATTCCACCCTCTAAGAGAGCCATGGTAGATGTCATGTAAGTGATGAACACTTGTACATACTATACACTATTGTAGCCATTATGGTTGACATCACGATGAGGTGATATGTCTTATGCATCTAGAAGTATCCTCCCTAACTGAGAGGTAGTGTTGATGTTGGAGGAGCAGCATCAGGCTCCCACTTCCAACCCAACTTCTTGTATTTTTTTTAAGACAAGATTTTTGGTGGAGGTCAACAATGAGATTGAAGAGATGCATCTATTTCCACTCACTTGTATATATAATGATTCCTCATTTTTCAAGACATACATTTGAATATATTCAATCACAAGCATAATTCATAAGGCAGAGTAGACTTCTAAGGGGCAGATAAAGTTATTTGAAGAACAAATCAGATTTATCAAGTGTGATCTTATTCATTGTACTTTAATAAGTGAAGCCATACCTATACGCCTTAGATTTAGCCATTGTAAATAATATTATTGTTCTTATAATTCAATATAGGGTATATTTTTGTGTTAATTGTTTATTGTGTTGCATTTTCTGATTAATTTAATTTGGATTATAAAAACCAACAAAATCCCAATCTTTGAATTGAGTCGGTTAACAATCCAATGAGTTTCCAATTTGACGTCTCATCTGGTTACAATTAGAATTCATCTACATCTCTAGCATTACAAACCCTCAAGTATTCAACCACTCACCCATGTGATAAGCCACTAGGTTGCCATTGACAGATAGAAAGTGAAACATATCAACAGACTTATGGATTACACCATTGTTCCTAAATTGTAATGGGAGAAAAAAGACTTCTTACTAGATTCATATGCTTCCAAGGTCACTGCAACATATAGGTAAGAGTAATATACAACTAACATTCCTGCGACCTCAACTACTGATCTCAACTTGAACCAGAAATTAGATATCACCACATGTATACTTTTCCAACTGGAAGATATCAGTTTATAGACAAGTCCACTACAATCATTTCTTACAAAATTTTGATGTACCATTGGTAGAAGTATACAACCCTTCTACATTTTGATGGACTAATTTTTACAAAAACTTGATCTTTTCCTATAATAACATGTGTTGGGTGTTGGGAAACACTAAAATATAAATTTGGTTGTGGGTTTTGGTTTGTAGTCCCTTGAAATTTTGAAAGTTCATATACTTATGCACATGGTTCAATAGCTTGATGGTGAAAAATGGCACACTACAAGCTAAATCGTACCATTTGCAGTAGCTGTTATAACATTCTGCTCAGGTGTCTTAGAGGAAGGCAATTTAACCCATGTGAAGGCTACTCGATCATACTTGTACACATTTTTTCAAGGCTTTCCATCAAAATTACTACCACCAGAGCTCTAAATGAGAGGGAAAATGTTTTTTTGGCCCAATAATTAAAATAAATATCACTATTAAAATTAAACTTAAGTTACAACTAAGAGATGCCTTTATAAGAGCTATGTATATGGTGGTAGTTGTTAGCGATGGAACTTGAATGTTGCATTAGTTATTATAGTCATAGTTTCAACTATAGTTGTATTTTTAATGGGCGTTGTTGCTATGGATGTGTTGATTGGAGCTGAAACTAAAGTTACCACCACTATTGAACATGCGCCAACTGCAGTTGTGGCGATATTGGTACCTGAACAAGTGTCAATTGAATAATTATGGGAGCTTATTCATTAATTTTATGTATTTAGTGTTACCATGATTTCTATACAAAGGGTTTCTATGGTTGTAACACTGTCTCTAGCAAATTTAACAATGGCATGATATCATCAATGGTCATTTCCTGGTAGTGATTTTTACATTGTCAATGATTGGCCTTGGAGAATGAATAGTTCTTCTCTCTTGAATTACCTCATTGGATTGGTCGTGGCTTCTAAAAATTTATTTTAACACACCTCCTTTGGCATCAACAAAATTGCAACGATCTTCTTTTTACTGATCCAAGTTAGAGGGATTATTTTTCCTTCTCTTTGTTAGATATAATATGTCATCTCACTACTCATATTGAACCTTATCCCCTTCTACCACCACAATAATCCTCTTCATCTTCTTTAGGGTGTTGGCTTGCCTATCAAAATGAATCTCAATCATTACTTGCTCCACAATTACTGAATCCTACCTACCTATTTATTCTTCTTGTAACCTATAAATCCATGAGGGAACATTTAATGCAATTGGTAGCATTGCCTACTTTATATTTATAGTATTTTAAGAGGTAGATTTCCCTGAAGGAAGCATTGGTCTGGGGGAAGATGTTCGTAATTGAGGGAAAGGAGGTGGATCCTTTCTCCAACTAGTCAGTTTCATCTGTGTTGGGGTGTTAATGATGATGTTAGCCTTTCCAGTCACTATGTAATGGAGGCCTAGCCAATGGGCATGCCAAATCTTGTATATGGTATAGGGTGTCTAACTTGTGTAGAAAAAATGGAATAAGATGCCAATATCTTAAAATATTTTGGTCCTACTAATTGATAGGGCTGAATATTAGTAGTGCTAAAGAATGAATATGTTGTTCAAGTTGTTTAGCAAGTTTTGAAATTAATGAATTGTAATAGATGTATATAGAGTATTTGTAGTTGTGTAAGTAGCACTAGGGCTATTGAGTGGTTGAATTGGAGGTGTAAAATCAAAAATCATAGGATTTTGGACTATGGTTGGAAAAATTGGAATTATGGTTGCTTGGGGCTTATTTAATGAGCATAGAGAATCCAAAAAATGTGTGGTAGTCCCTATTATATTTGATGTCTTAATACTAGAAGTAGTAGGCAAAAAATAAGAAATGTGTGAGCTTCTATTTTGAATGGGAGAAGCTAGGGAATCTGTTGTTACTGTGACTGAACTATATTGAATAGGTGAACATGGAGGTGTGGTTAAAGATGGCTCTTAAATGGAGACTTGTAATTCTAAAATAATGTCACCTTCCTTATCTGCTTCATATGATAATAGCTTTGCATGATCTTCTTTAGTTTATATCAATATTTTAGTCCTTCCTAACTAGGCTTCCTATTCAGTGATACATTCATCTTTAGGATCACTCTCTATGGTCTCACTAATGGACTCTAATAATGAATTTTTTGTTCCGAATTTGCACTTTTCTTTAGTATCCCACTTCTTTCTTCTTCATCAATGCCCAATACATCGACGGGCTCTGATATTCTTTTATCCGCTTATTTTATATTTTCCTTTGTCTTATCCCTCTCTGGGTTCCTTTTGTGATGGTACACTTGGCTGTGAGATTGGGGGAGTCTATGTATTTTTCTTATAGATAATATTTGACCCATTATAAAAACAAACCTGTCTTGGAAGAGGTCGAGTGGAAGATGGTGAGTCAACTGAGGTAGCAAGTATATATAAATTTAGAAGAATATTAATATTTTTTAGGATGTGCTTGGAGGTGTGGATACTTGCCCAAGAGATTTAGAAATTACTAGTGGTGGCATAGTTACATGAGATGGTGATGTAGGATCAGAATCAATAAGAACTAAGGCAAGGAAGGTAGGGAGACTTACTTGATACATAATTTTGAGTGAAGGAAAAAGCATCATGGAAAATAACTTAAGTTCCCTATTACAATGTGTAGGACCTTGTGTCCAACTTGTAGGCCAAGGAGAAATAGCTTTATTATTAGTTGTTGTAATAGTATGTGGAGGAGACCCATGATTAACCTTATTCCTAACATCTTCTTATCTATATGGACCAACCTTTTCTTTCCTTCTCATTTCTCTTTAATAAAGAGGCCTATGAGTGGGTGTATAAACCCATTGTCCATTCTTAATTATTTGGCCATTTGCCTTAGTGATTATAGGGTCATACTAGACATGATGGGCCATAACTACAAACATGTTTACCCCATTCATTCTTGTATGGACCTAGGTGTTATCCTGGCCATTCCTGAATACAACATCATGACTATAAGCTTGATTCATGTAATTAATCCCTACCTTCTAATCATATATATTTTAAGTATTCATTGAAAATATTCCTAAGATCATAGTGTCTGAATATTTCCCATTCAAAATCATAATGTACCCTTATTTTACCCACAGGTTGAAATTTATCCCCCTTAGTATATTGTTTCCATCCAAAGTTGAGGTGGGTCAAATGCATAGCATCTTTTTGGGACTTCTTTAGTTGGAAATCCATAATATCTTCAAATTGGGGTACAATATCTTACTCTGCTACTTTGTATAGAATAAGTCTTGGTAAGAACAAAGGATGTTCATTGGTACCCTCTATCTTGATTATAATACAATCAGGATATAACCAATAGTTATCAATATTTATGATATTTCTTTTGATTTAGTTTGAAAATCTAATCATATCCTTCCCATAAATATCCTGGTGCACCATTAAGTAGAAGGTTTCAGTCAAACTTGTCATATTTATTTTTGAATCTATAGATATGAAGAACATTAAATTCCTCAAAAATTCTATTTTTGGGATAGTCTTTAGAAGTCTCTCATGGTTCTTGAAAATTTGGACCTATAGTTGGAAGTACAAAAACCACCAAATATAACATTATATAACATTTTCCTTCAGGCAGGCTCCTTAGGTTATTGGTTCTCTGAATCAAATTACAGCTAATGATTTGTCCCATGGCAATGGCCTCTTTCGAGGTCCAGATGGTATCGATAAATAGGATCAAAAACTCCTTTACATAAGATATACTGAGGAAACCATATATTATTTTCAATATCACCATATCAATCCTTATCATAGGTTAGAAGGTAATAATAGGAATGGTATACATGGGGCCCTGAATCATAAAATTACTCTAAATATTGGGCCATTATTGAAGTTTTCAAGAAACATTATTTTCAAGCAACTTGGAAATGATCATGGCTTGTCCACAGGTCATCTTAGGCATATGGAACCTATAATATCTTTTGAAATCATTCCCACATATATATGCTACATAAGTGTTGTTATACTAAAAATGTAGCATTTTAACAATAATTTTTCCATTTGTGAATAAATCATAGAGGTAATCAATATAGGAAATTACCTTTGGTTTTGATACAACATTATACAAGACCACTTATTTGACTGCGATGAGATAATATTTTTACCTTTGTATGAGAATGGAAATTTGGTCTTCGATCGTATATGGCACAACTACATCAACCACCTCCCAAATTTTATAGTAGTGCTTGAAGTCATAATTGAGGGAAGTTGATTCAAAAATTATATTCATGTATTTTATTGACTATATAGTAGAATATTTAGATGGAGGAGGTGGAACATGTGATGAGGATGCCATTACTACTTCACACAAAAAGATCTAGTTCTCTAAAAATTGAATGTTGCTTGGTCGATGTGTAACTTGAATTTAATCTTTAAATTTTATATCTATAAGGTAATGGAATTAAACTATGGTTTATGAGTTTTATATATTGATTTTGGATTTTATAGCTCTTTGAATTGAATATATTAAGTTTTCAAATTTATGTGAATTAATGACACAAACGGTTTTCATTCCCTTCCCATTTTGATTTTCATATTTTATTTTTTCCCATGTGTTGTAATATTTGTTGCTTTCCCTACTAGGTGGCTTTTGTATCTTTCTTCTAGGTGTTGTTTCTACTTAGTTTGGCATATATCATTTTTAGTGGTTTAAAAAATGGTATTCTATGTCATTTGTATGACTTTCATGTTATTCAAGGACATGCAACTTTATTCTACCACTCCACTAGTGTTTAGTTCTTGGTTACTATACTTTGTTTGCATGGTCACATGTTTATGATGTTATGACACTTTTTGCCTTTTTATCATTTAATTTATTATGTTATCCTCTAGATTCATGAGATCTTGACATGTGGATGATTATCATTTCTCCACTGTCCAAAAATTGATGTACTAAAGGACCCTACTTACGTCACTCCTAAGTTAATGGGATTACACCACATTACATGATCTTGAATATCTACTCACCCAAAAAATTCTCTCAAATTAACTAAGGTAGGGGTCCCATGAAGGGGGCTGTCACTCCTATTTTTAATGAGTAGGTGGCCCCATGAAAAAGTAAAAGGATGGTAACAGGAAATCTTAGAACCTTTTCCTAAAAGTAAGAAGATGGCTATTTTTTAGGGAAGAAGTTTGAGGGGGTAGAAAAAAGGGGGGCTAGAGTTTCCCATATGTGCTTCTATTTTGTAGGAAGATATTCTACCAATTATAAATATGTGAGTGTAAAAAATTTATGTAAACTTTAATTATAAATAAAAATATAATAATCTTAAATACTATCCCCTATAAAACTATATCATACACTCAAATATTTTATTCTATGGGATCACGTTTGCTACATATACTCCTAAATTCAGTCTACACTACCCCCTAGGAAAATTTAGGACCACCCTCCCATGGAACCACTTCCTTAGATGTGCTAGGGTCTGAATGAGTGGAATCATGACACTTGTCAAGATCCCAAAGATCCACTCACCTAGGATATTCATATAACTTTTAAGTATTTGAAAGAATGTGAGTTAGCAAGTGGATGACACCTATAAAAATCTCTTAAAATTAGAATGAATAAATGACTTGGTTATTTGCCAAATTCCCTAGATTAGTGAACAAACACTAGATGGTACGTTGAATGAGATGATAGTTGTCCGTGTTTGAAAATAGGAATATTTATAATTGTTGAACAACCTATGTTAGACATAAAACCCAAATCAAAGAACAACATGACATGAAACACATCATATCTTTAGTAAAAATGAAATTGAAAAGAAAATACAAGACTTTTTAAAATAAATACGTAGCCATTTTTAGTAATTCGAATAAAAAAATCAGCATGTGCACACATAATCTCCATTTGAATAAAACCAAAGTCAAAGGAAAATGATGAGACATTATTTTGGCCTAAGAGTAGCTTCTATTTCATTTTCCTTCTAGCTTCGAATTAAAAATTCAAATGTTGAAAACAAACTTAGGCTAATGTACAATGTCAAATTAGAATCCCCTAAGGTTGAAAATTAGCCTCAAATAAATGCTTTCAAATATAATGGGTCTCTATTTCATATTTTGAAAATGGGGTGTGTTGGGGTAAAAAAAATGGAGGCTCAATAGGAAAATACTTGAGTATTTCAGAACTAAAATCTTAGTGAATGAATCATAATAAAATTTTAAGTTTATTAAATTAATAATAAATAACTGAAATAATTTAAAGAGACTTCTACCTCTTCATACAACATACTAACACTCTCCACTTATAGTATCTATGTATGATTATGTGAAATTTATTAACCCCTTTCTATGAAAGTTTTAACAATGATCTGGATAGTTACTATAGGTTTTCTTTTGATTCTTTATTTTATAAAGAAAGTGAAGGAATCATTGGCATTGCTATACTAGCAACCAAATGTTTATATCCTTGACATAGATACCTGTGAATACAGCTTAAGTATTATTATATTATCAACTAGGTGTCCATAGCCCTAGTAGAAATTACTTAAAAAATCATTTTTCATCATTTTATAATATTTTTTCTCCTTTTAATATTAGATGGAGAAAGCATTGGGAACCACCATTGGTTGGGTTTATGTATAAGCAAATTTATTTTTATCAATACATCATTATTAGTACATATAAATTTCAAAGTTTATTGTTTCTCATTCAAGTTTTAGCATGTAAAAGTGTAGTTGATCCCAAAAAAATGAAAGTGATTTTTAAAATATGCATGAGGATATCAAAGTAACATTAAAAGACATGTGATCTTATTCAAGCTAGTTATAAACATAATGCATACCTATATTTAAGAACTTTATATCCATCTAGAGTAAAAATTAATAGATTCCAAGTTATAGATACCTTTATCCACCAATGTTGGGAGAATTCTGATGATCTTCAGCATTAGGAATACTTTGTATTGTTTGACATTTTAAATTAAGTATCCTAGAAAGTGCAATAACTAACATATGAAAAAAAAAATATTAAAAATTAAAAACTAGTCCAGGAAAGCTAAAAAAGTAATTTAATAAATAAAATGATAGGAAGCATGAACTCTATTCTAGAAAGAAATAAACCTAATCTACTTCTACTTCTAAGATCAACACTTATATTCATTCAGAAGCATTCTTAATTTGAGCAAAAAAGAAATAATGTTTCAAAAAATTTGCATTGATGGATAAAATAAGGTCATTAAACTCATGGTCTTTTAGATGAAAGTTATTATTGCCTATAATCTCAAAGATATTATATGGTCCAATCTATAGGGTAGTGAAGTTACTATTATATATTTTATTCTCATGTGCTTTATCCCATAGGAGCACCAGGTGTGAGATCCTAAAGTATTTTATTTTGGATCAATTTTGAAACCACCTCTTGATAATATCTTTCTTCCTTAAAAAGTTGTGCAATGTTTTTCATCATGTATCTTATAGCTAGATTATATCTAACAACCTGGACATAATCCCTTTATCTTCTTCCATGTGTTCTTGAATTAATTTATAGCTAGGGAGCTTGATAGAAATTGGGAAAATAAGTTATTATGCATACACAAATAGAAATGGTGATTGCTTGAGAGCCTACTTGTGCCTTGTTCTATCTACCCATAGTGCTTATTTTAGTAGAAGTTGTCATTATCTTGGTTTGTGTTATGTTGATTTATTAATGGCATCTATTAGGTTGTTATTTGTAGGTTTTACCACCCCATTCCCTTGTGGATAGTAATTTGAAGAGAACTTGATTGTTATTGAGTTTTTAAAATACCATTCTTTAAAGTAAGTGTATTAGAAAGGTAGACCATTATCATAAACTATAAAAATGGTAGTATGAAACTTGGTCTATATTATTTAATCTAGAATCTTGATGACATATTTATTCTAAGGTTATTTATGGATATATATTCCATCCTTAAAATATGCATTACTTGTTTGGTAAAACTTGTGTCTTGTTGAAGAGTTTGGATTAATTAACTTAATGAATTCAAGATTACATTATCTAAACGGTCACCTTTCAATGACTAGTTGAAGAGACATAGCAACATGTACATCTCTTTTTCCAAACACATGGAATTTCTGATAGGTCCTGATATGTTTTTGCACTATTTGAAGATTTTTTTGAATTGTTATGTTACCCAAAAGGTGTCATCTACCTATCTTCTATTTTTTCAAGGTGTTTTCATATATATATTTTTAGACACACCTAAAATAGATTCCCTTGTATTTACTATATTAAATTACTCATCTCCTTATCATATAATGAGGTTATTTGAGCCCAAGGGCTCATATTTATTCTCTATTAACTCAGGGGACATGTTACCATGAGTAAATAATGGATGATTTGAGTATACATTTTACCCCTAGCTATCTAAGCCTCATTGATCTACTCAATATAAATGTGTTGATCCTTTTTTATTGCAATCTAGATGATTTCCTCACCTCTCTCCATTTTAATATCAGACTCTTGTAACTTTTCCATCATTTTGACTCTTATTTCAAATAACTAATTTTGGCTGAGCATCATCGTTAGATTCAAGATTAAGGTGATCACATACATCTTATTTCATAGAATATAATGTCTAAACATTTTTAAAAACTTTATTAGTGAATAAATTTTATTTGTATATCATTTAATAATTTATTTATGTATCCTTTTGGTTAGTATTCATAAAGGTAATTGGATTCTTATTGTCTTCTACCTTCTGCATGAGTACTACACATATGGTGTGCTTCAAAGCAAACAAATATAGGAATATGTCTTTCATATTATTAGGGATTATCAACACTAGATCCTGAATAATGGTACTCTTGATATATTGAAATTCACTTCTAACTTTTGCTAACCATATGATATTGGCATCCTTCATGGGAATGGTGTTCAGTGGTTAGACAATCTTTACGAATCTAGGAATAAATTTCTAAAAAATAATTATCTTACCAAACAAGGACCTTAGTTATATTCTATTATTTGAGGCACCATATTCAATATGTTTTAGATTCACTCTAAATCAATGGAGATTCCATCCTTGGTAATAACATAGTCCAACGTCCTTCCATGCCTAACTCTAAAAATATCATTCTTTGGTTTCAATGACACTATGTATCTTCTATATCAATCAAATATTATCTACAAGTGTTTTATATGACCAACTCCATTTGTTGAAAACATAGTGAGGTCATACATATATATGATGATACAATTTCTTATGATTTCTTAGAAATCAAAGTCTATGGGTCTCTTTAAATAGCTCTTGTATTGATTAAACCAAAAGACAACATTTCATATGCAAAAATACACTGCTTAGTGGTGAAGTTGGTATTCATTATGTCTTTATCTTCTACTTGTATATGACTGTAACATGATAATACATCTAGGAAGGACAACATATTAGATCTACTTACCATCTGAATTACCTCATTAATCGAAGGTAGGGGTAAATATTTTTTTTTGATGCTTAGTGCAAGTTTATAAAATCAACACATAGTGTAATATCTCCATTATTATTAATGTATGGTAAGAAGTTAGAAACCAATGTATAATTCTTTATTATAAATAAAATCTTAGTATGCAATAAATTTTGCACCTCTATTTGAATGACAAGTTCTAAAATTGGATTTATTGGCCTTTATATCTACCTGTAAGGCTTGTGATCTTATTTCAACAAAATACTATGTGTGATGACTCTATGGTAAAATAATTTTAGATCTTCATATGTCTAGAATATCACATCCTTGTATATTTTTAAAAAAAATCTCATTTTTATTGAAACTGAGGCTAATTTTCAAAACTTAGGATGCTAGTTGGTTACTAGATTCTCCTTAAAAAAATTATATTAATTTTTTTTTAATCACATATACTTTTTTGCTTGAGGATGTATGTCAAATTATCTTTCTAATGATACCATACCAATAGGGATTCTATTTTATTTGAGATATAAAGTTCCATCATCTCCAAAATATTCTATGTTCATATGTTTAATGTTCTTTTCATCTATAATCTGGTCTTAAAAATCCCTAGAACTTTTCATAATGTGAATGATCCATTGGTCGTCATCTAATACTTAAAAATTATCCATGTTGTATATTACTGAGGGGAAAAGGACTAACTCTATAGAAAATATTTGCATTTTATACTAATGGAGTGGTGCCAAGTTGGTATTGGAGGCTACTAATGAATATGCTAGCCAAATATATTTTTTAGGTAAAACATTGATGTTAAATACTTAAAAGGACTAAATAAGGTCCCAATCCTTGTGGTTGAATTTATTTAGGTATGTAAGATTTTACTAATATTTTATTCTAATTTTATTGACCAATATCTTAGAATCCCCAAATATTTATAGTTTCTTGACATTCTATTTTAATGTAAATTGTAGGCCCAAAAGAATAGCTTCATAGTTGTCTCAATTATTGATGTAACAGAATTTCAACCTATATAAAATAAGATATTATTTTATATTTAGGTCATTGAGAGATACACCAACACTTTAACCTTACTTGGATCATGAACCATCAAAGTGGAGAGTCCATAGATGTGAAGGACCTTCAGATTCTCATCTTTGAGATTTATGTTATGTATTGAATGTGTAAATAGATCCATGTGTGGATGTGAAGTTGACCTTATAATTATTGGCTTTGTACTTTAGAATTAAAAAATTCTTATTTGGTTATCTATAAAATCAAATTTGATTGGATTCTCCCTTCTAGGTTAGCCACATGTGTGATAATTTTATTGTGATATACCCATTCATTTTTTTACCAATCTTGATTTATCAACAAATTAAAGGCTTCGGGGATGTCCACCACTAAGATGTCTATGTACTATTGTACATGTGATTTAAAATTAGTTTTTATATTAAAATTTATGAAATATCCAACTCATGGTACTAAATACTTTTCTAACTGTAATACCACTCTCTTCAATTTATCTAGAGTCAACCCTAATTTATTACAAATAAATATATGCATTACATTGGCTGAGGATCCTGAGTTAACTAGATAATTATGATTTTTTTACCCAAAAATATTACTATAATTAGGAAAGGTGGTACCTTAGGCTTGTCCTTTAGAACATCACATTTTTGTGCACAATTTTTGACTTATTAGATGTAGAAGACATCTCAGTGAAGACATTCAGGAAAAACTCCCTTTGCTCACTGATTCAAGCCATCGTGTGTAGGGTGATGTTTTATTTTATATTCTTCATGTTGTTGATAATATTATACCCTACACTATTTTATGGATTTGTACTCTATTTATAACATATCTCTTTTAGAGGAGGTGGATTATTATTGGCCCTTGGATCAGGATGAGTGGTAATGTTATTGTTTGGAGGAGTAGAAGTAATAATATGTTACCTATTCCTCAAATTTTAATTATTCCTCTAAAAATGCTAGAATGCATGTATCTATTCTAATTTATCCTCTAGTATATTCTCATCGTCTACTAGTAATGATAAGTCATAGGTTTCAAATACCATTGATGTGATGGGGTGACCTCAAGGAGTGGAAGAAGATCGATCTGATCAATTTTCAAAGATCTCTTATCTATCTATTTATTTCTAAAAACTCTCAAAAGTTGTGAATAAACATATGGAATCCATATCTCTAATTTTTGTTATGTTTTGAACTCTACACTAATTACGTATTTCTACTTGTAAGATTTTTATTTCAGGTACTTTTCTAGGTAGCTACTGCTCTATGTTGTTCCTACGCTTGTTGAAGGGCTTGTTATAGACTCGATCCTTGAAGCTCTGGTTTGCACTATATCCAATAGTGTTCCCCATATAGTTATACAATCTCAAAAATTCATTACTCATCTTTTTTACCATTCACTTAATATCATCCAGTTTAGATTTATTAGAGTCAGCAATGGTATCCTATGTGTTGGTAATATTAATTAGAACCAAGGATTGGATGTGGTGTGGGTTAGTTATTTGGATAAGGTTATTTATAAAAAATATAATATGGTTTTAACAAAATGAGATAAAGTAATTTACATATGGGCCTCAATTTTTTTATGAGCTACATTGATCTTATTAGCATTTTGGACTAGATTTAGCATTGGGTAGGTATGGTAAGCATTTGGACATTCCAAGACTTATGACTAGGGATTAATTTGATTTTCAACTTCTATAGTATCAAAATAGGATTGTTTAAAATCACAAATACTATCTTCCCTACGTAAAAACACTAAATTTTTAGGATTTAAGGTATTTTCATACATTTCAATGTTAATGTGATATTGGGTTATATGAGGTGTCTACCTGACTATTAATTTTTTAAATCCTTACATTAATGCCTTTATAAACTCATTAGGATCCCTATACATACTAGAAAAGTGATGAGATATGATTATTATGCTAGTGGCTTCACCATACTATCTTAGAAAAGTATTTTTGGATCCCAAGATCTAGTTGAAATTTTAGGGACATTAAAAAACCAATCATATGGAACATCTTGTAATATAAAAGGAAATTGTTTGGATGCTACATCCTCATGAAATAAATTCAATATCCCAAAAATATTTTTTAAATAATTTATATGACCTTCAGTTGTTCTACCTCCAAAGGGAAAGAAATAAGGAAGATACTTCTCAAGGTTTCGAGTTAGGTCTTGCATGGACCCTGTGATGTTGAATGTATAACCGATTAGTCAAGGTTAGGCCATTAGACATAAAATAAGACATGGTTATCTTATTATATAATATGATTGATGCTAGTATATTCTTTTATCTTACTTAACCATTATATGGATCTGCAAATGTGGGCATAGTACGTTATTATAGGAGGTAAACATTGTCAATCTTCTAGATGTATCTAATGCAACTCAATTGATCTTTTCATCTAAGAAAGGAAAGAGGCCCTCATTCTAGCACCAAAAATACTCTTCATGATGTGGATTTTATGGAAACCATGTAACCTTATGAGGTACCCTCTCAAATTTTAGGATCGGTGATTCAAAATTCACTCCAAGGCTCAAGCTGAAAGGTATTAGGTTTTATGAATAACTTAATGGTGGAATAACAACAAGTGGAACAATTGTTAACCATAGATGATCTAGATATGGATGAAAATATTATATCTAAATGATATGGGTGGATAAATAATAAGTCTAACCTAAGGTGGGCCTGACTCAAAGAAAATAAAAAATATATTAAAGGATAAGAGAAAATAAATATTGTTAACACAAAAAATTAACTCTTTTAAATTTGACTGTAAATGAATACTACTCCCAGGAACTAATTATTGAAGTTTGTTGATATGATATATAAAATATCCAAACACAATAAATAATATAGATGGATAAGACACAATTAACTAAAAGTCATTGGCTAAAGGTTTTTGCTATCAGAACTATTATTACATCTCCCAAAAGGACATTATAAATAATAGATAAAAAGAAAATTTAAATAGATATTACAAAGTCTATGAGGCTTTATCAAAAATTCACTTCCACACAAGTTCATAAATTAACTTAAGAAACTTGATGAATGTGTAATTAAATATCTCTATCAACTAAGAACTAATATATCACATTTTTAATCAACACAGACTAATAATCAGTGGAAATTAGTTCAAAATTTGTATAGCAGAGATAAAACCTTCTAAGTTACCAGTTAGATTGAATCACATAATCAATAAAATAAAAAAGAATAAAATAAAACCATACACCACAAAGTTATAGAACACCCCAAAAGCTTTCTTATATGTATTGAATGTCAAAACTCTCCTCATTTTAGAATCAGGATGAGACATGTATATATAAGATTTGGATGGATATGCCTCATCTCTCAAGCATTGTCTAAATTTACAAAACCTAAAATAGATGATGTGTGTAAATTTATGCACAACATGCACATTTAAAATATATCCAATAATTATAGTAAATATCATTATTAAAATTGGACATAAGTAACAAATGAGACATGTATTTACAAAAATATTACTATAATATGGAAATAGTTCGTGGTGGAAATTGTATGTTTCCATTAGTTATTAAACTCATAGTTACAACTAAAGTTGTATCTTGAATAGGAATTGTTGTTTTGGATGTTTCGACTAGAGATAGAATTAAATTTTAAACAAATATTTAATATGTACCAACTAGAATTATGGATCTAGTAGTAATTGAACTGCCTTGGATGGTTTTAATTTCTTGCTTGGCTATCATAACCATAGGTATAATTTATGAATAACTTTATAATGAACATCAATGGCCTCAAAATTTAGTATGGTTTTCTTGGACAATTGTGCGAGCTTGTTCATCAATTTTATGTGAGCACTCAGTGATGCCAAATATTTATACATAAAATATTTACATGGTCATAACCCAGTCTATTTAAAATTATTCCAATTGCCCCTATGATGTTGAAAGTATAACCGACTGGAATTGTTCCTCTAGTGGTAATTGAAGTTCCTTGGATGGTTTTAATTGGTTGCTTGGCATTCATAAATATAGTTATAATTTATGACTAACTTTAAAATGAATATCAATGACCTCAAAATTTAGTAATGTTTTCTTCGACAATTTTGGTGGCTTAATCATCAATTTTATGTGACCACTTAGTGATGCCAATATTTATACATGAAGGGTTTACATGGTCATAACCTAGTCTATAGTAAATTTTTCCAATGGCATGATATCATCATTAGTCATTTCTTGGTATCTCTTTGTAGATTGTCAATGATATCTCTTATAGGATGAATAATACTTATCTCTAAAAGTACCTCTCTAGACTGGTCATAACATATGAACATTTTTTTCAACACACCCCAAGTGGTATCCACAAAACTTTAAGGATATTCTATGTACTAATCCAATTCATAGGGATTAGTTTCTATTATCTTTTTTAAAAATAATATGTCCTCTCTTTAATCCAATTTAACTTATCCCCTTCTACCACTACTATCTTCCTCTTCAACTTACTCAAGGTGTTGGATTGACTATGAAAATGAAACTTAACCATTGGTTTCTCCATAAATACCAAAACATACATACCTGATTGTTCTTGTTGTAGAATCTAAATCTATGAGGGAACATTTGATGCAACTCCCTACTATGCTTCCTTTGTACCTACAGGAGTGGAAGAGGTATATCTCCTTGAAGGAAGCATTGGCTTGGGGAAATATGTTTCCACCTGAGGGAAATTAGGTAGAGCCTTTCTCCAACTAGTGAATTGATTTTGTGTTGGGTTGTTAATGATGATTTTTGCCTTTCTAAACTTTTTATGTACTATGAATACAACATAATCTATCTTTAAGGCTTGTTCATGGGAATTCCATGTTGTGTAGAAGACATAAGGGTGTAGCTTGTATAGTAAGCATAGAGTAAGACACCAACCTATCCAAATGTACTAGCCCTACTAACTGAGAGGGATGAGGATTAGTAAAGATAAATAAAGAATATGTAATTGTGGTGTTTATAAATTTTTTCAAATAGTGAGTATAAAATGTTTATAGAGTCCTTAAATTGGTCTCAGTAGCACTAGTGCTCTTGGGAGGCTGACATGGAGTTTGTAAATCCCAAAACATAGTATTTTGGACTATGGATGCTAAAATTGGCATTGTGGCTACCTCGACATTATTTATTGGGCCTAGAGGATGTAAAAAAAAATCATCAATTACTACTATGTTTATTGTAGTAATATTAGTAGTAAAATAATAAACAAGATAATTATGCACTTACATTTTAAATGGAATGATCTAGAAAAACTATTATTAATGCGAATGAAATATCTTGAATAAGAGAACACTGGCTAAAGATGACACTTGAATGAAAACATGCAATTTTGTATTTTCCTCACCTTAACTATATCTTTCATTTGTAAATAGTTTTTTAGGATGTTCTGCATTAATCCATTGATATTCAAGATCACTCTTTGTGATCTCAGAAATGGACTCTGATAGTGAAGTTTTTGTCCCACATTTCCACTATTGATCAATAGCCCATTTATTTTAGCTTTCACCATTATCCAATACATCTAGGGGATCTAATCTTCATGATCATCTTAATTTATCTTATTATTTATCTGGTCCCTCCTCATGTCCCTTCTCTATTGGTACATTTTATACTGAGACTAGGAGAGTCTTAGGATCTATATTATATACAATATGTGACCTAGTAGAAAGTAAATGCATCTTGGAGGAAATGAAATGGGAAATGATGGGGAAATTAAGTTATGAAGTGGAGATAAAGAGAAAACTATATAATTTTTTGTTATTGTTTTCTTATGCTAGGAGATGTTGATACTTTCCCAAAAGATTGGTAAATTTCTAGTGGTGATGTATTTGCATGAGATGGTGATGCAGGAAAATAAATAATAGGAACCATGGAAAGGAAGGCATAGAGACTTATTTTTTTCATAGTTATAAGTGGAGGAAAAGGAATCATGGAAAATAATCTAGGTTCCCTAGGAAAATAGATGATGTGTGTACATGTATGCACAACATGCACGTTTAAAATATATCTAATAATTATAGTAAATAACATTATTAAAATTGAACATAAGTTACAAATGAGACAAACATTTACAAAAATATGACAATAAGATGGTAATAGTTAGTGGTGGAAATTGTATGTTGCCATTAGTTATTAAATTCATAGTTACAACTGAAGTTGTATCTTGAATAGGCATTATTGTTGTGGATGTTCCGACTAGAGATAGAAGTAAATTTTACACCACTATTTAATATGCACCAACTAGAATTATGTATTTAGTAGTAATTGAAGTGCCTTGGATGGTTTTAATTTCTTGCTTGGCTATCATAACTATAGGTATAATTTATGACTAGCTTTAAAATGAACATCAATGGCCTCAAAAGTTAGTATAGTTTGCTTGGTCAATTGTGGGAGCTTGTTCATCAAATTTATATGAGCACTCAGTGATGCCAAATATTTATCCATAAAACATTTTCATTGTCATAACCCAGCCTATTGAAAAGTTTGCCAATGGTATGATATCATCATTAGTCATTTCTTAGTAGCTCCATGTACATTATCAATGATCATCCTTATTGGATGAATAATACATATCTATTGAATTACCTCTTTGGACTGGTCATAGCATTTGAACATTTTTTCAACACACCCCTGATGGTATACACAAATATTTAAGGAAATTATACGTGCTAATCCAAGTCAGAGGGATTAGATTTTAATATCTCTTTTACAGAAAATATGTCCTCTCTTTGCTCCAATTTAACTTATCTCCTTCTGCCACTACTATCTTCCTCTTCAACTTATTCAAGGTGTTGGTTTGACTATAAAAATAGAACTTAACCACTGGGTTCTCCATAAATACCAAATCATACATACCTGATTATTCTTCTTGTAACCTCTAAATCCATGAGGGACCATTTAATGCAACTACATAATATGGTTACACTGTACCTTTAGGAGTGGAAGAGGTAGATTTCCTTGAACGAAGCATTGGCTTGGGAAAATATGTTTCCACTTGAGGGAAATAAGGTAGATCCTTTATTTAACTAGTGAATTGATTTTGTGTTGGGTTGTTAATGATGATTTTTTCCTTTCTAAACTCTTTATATACTATGACTACAACATAATATATCTTGAAGGCTTATCCATGGTAATTCCATGTTTTGTAGCTGACCTAGGGGTGTATCTTGTATAGTAAAAGTGAAATAAGACACCAATCTATTGAAATGTACTAGCCCTACTTACAGAGAGGTATTAGGATTAGAAATTCTAAAGAATGAATATGTTATTGTGGTGTTATGAATTTTTTTCAAATAGTGAGTATAAATTTTTTATATACTCCTTAAAATGGTCTCAGTAGCACTAGGGCTCTTTAGAGGCTAATGTGGAGGTTGTAGATCTCAAAACATAGTATTCTAGAATATGGTTGGTAAAATTAGCATTGTGGTTACTTAGGCATCATTTTTTGGACCTAAAGAATGTAAAAAATGTGAATTTATTACTACTCTATTTATTTTAGTAATAGTAGTAGTAATAGTACAAGGGAAAAAAAAAAGGAAATTATGCACTTACATTTTGAATGGAAGGATCTAGGAAAAGTATTGTTAATGTGAATGAAATATCTTGAATAGGAGAACATGGACAGGTGCTTGAAGATGAATCCTTAATGAGAACATGAAATTTTTTATTTTCCTCACCTTAACTATCTCTTTCACGAGTAAATTTATTTTTGATATGTTCTTCATTAATCTATTTATATTCAATATCACTCTTTATGATCTCACTAATGGACTTTGATAGTGAAGTTTTTATCCCACATTTCCACTCTTGTTCAATATCCCATTTATTTTATTTTTCATCATTATACAATACATCTAGGGGATCTGATCTTCATGATCCTCTTGTTTTATCTTATTATATATATGATCCCCCCTCATGTCCCTTCTCTATTGGTATATTTTATAGTGAGACTAGGAGAGTCTTAGGATTTTTATTATATACAATATGTGACCTAGTAGAATGTAAATTCATCTTGGAGGAATTGAAGTGGTAGATGACGACGAAATTGAGGTATCAAGTGGAGATAAAGTGAAAACTATGGAATTTGTTGTTGTTGTTGTGGAAGGAGATATGGATAGTTTCCCAAAAGATTGGGAAATTTATATTGGTGGTGTATTTACATGAGATGGTGATGAAAGATGAGAAATAATAGGAACTAAGGAAAGGAAAGCATAGAGATTTAATTGTTGCACGTTTTTAAGTGGAGGAAAGGGAATCATGCAAAATAATCTAGGTACTCTAGTAAAACTTGTAGGACCCTGTATGCTAGTTGTAAGCTGAGGAAGAATAGCTACTATAGTATCTAATGGAATAGTAACTTTAATATTACATGAAGGAGACCCTTGAATAAGCTACTACCTACCTCCCACATCTTCTTATCTAGATTGCATAGCCTACTCTTGCCTTATTCTTTATTTCTAGTGAGGAGGCTTATGAATGGATGTAAAAACCCATTGCTTAATATCAAAATTTTAAAACCTATGCCTTAATGACTAAAGTGTAATAATGGATATGTTAGGAAAAAACTATATACATATTTCTGCTATTGATTCTTACATTCACCCTAGTGTCATGCTAGACATTCATGAATAAAACATCATGATTATAAAATTGATTCCCTTAATGGATAATTACCTTATAAAAGTGGTCTCTGAAAATTTTCCTAGGATCCCAATGTTTGAATGGTGCCCTTTAAAAATCATATTCAACCCTTATTTTTTTAAAAATTTGAAAGTGATCCCACTTGTATATTGTATCTGGCCAATGTTAGGGTGTAAAATGCACATATCCGTATCATCCCTTCCTCGATTGGACATCCACACTATATTATAATTAGGTTGAGATATATTGATATTCTACTTTATCTGAAACATTCCTTGGCAGGAACACAGGGTGTGATTTATTACCATCTATGCTAATTCAAATATAATTAGGATATAATTATTTTCTCCTAATACATTTTATAGTTATTTATATTGAGTCCAATAATGTAGGCATTTCCCTCCCATAAATGTCATGTTGCACCATTATGTAGAAGATTTCAGCCAATGTTATAATATTTATTTTCAATATATGGACATAAATAAAATTAAATTACTCAAAAATTCTATTTTGATATAGTCTTCAAATGTCCCAAAAGGTTCTTCAAGATCTTAATTTAATGTTGAAGTTATAAAATACACAAAATTTGACATCTTATAAATGTTGCCATCATGCAGGCTCTGTGGGTTTATGATTTTGTAAATAAAATTATAGTTAATGATTAACCTTAGGGGTATGACCTTGTTGGAGGTTAGGATAATATATATTCACATGATCTTAACCTTATTAACATAGTAAAAAATCAATAAATGATATATTCTATTCTATAAGGCCATACCAGTAGTTATCATAGGTCAGAAGGCAATAATAGGAAAGGTAGAAATGGGGCCCTGAATTACAAAATTGAATTATGGGAAATCGTATAATGTGTTATGAACCTGAGCATCATAAGTGTTTAAAGGAATATATTGATTATCTCAGGATTTTTAAGTATGTGTGGTGGCTGATATTTTTTAAAAAAATCAAAGGTTATAATGAAAACATTGTGAAATAATTTTCCTTGTCATAAAATGATGATGTTTTTATTATTAGAGGGGATATTCTTAATATTTCAAATGAGCTAATATCTATAGGTATTAATGTGGTATTAAGTGAAAGAAAAGGATACTTCCTACAAGGAGGAAATTTTTATTACTGGAGAGAAAGTGGAACACACTAGTAAGGGAATTACTCTTAAATATTTACAAGATTTTTTTCTTCTATAGATTTTTATATCTAAAATTATATTGCATGTGAGGTTAGATAATTAATTATTTATTCCTATCACCTTAAGTTTCTCTCTTATATTAGGCATAATAAACTCATCAACGTCCCCATTTTCCTCTTTAAATTATTATAAATAACTATTGTAGAAGGAAAAAATAAAATGACAAGGCCTTAGCTCCCCAACATTTCTTGAATATCCTTACTTTAAATTATTTTAATTATAAAATCCTAGTCACTTTTTTCCATGATTTATGTATGTAAAGTTACCCTACATCAATATGTTTACCTCTACCCAAGAATAAGTGAAGAAGCATCAATCTCTCTTATTTATCAGAAAGTTCTCATGATGAATCTCCAAGGCAAAAGGTTTATACATGTATGGGATACAAAATATCTTTGAGATTTAAGGACAATAACATTATAAGTAAGAGATGTATCTATCAAAGAATAAATGAGAATATGTAATCTAATATTGACAACCATATTAAAATTATTGATATTCTTATCTCAAACGGTCATGCGTTTATTTTATAATAGGGAATTCTCGAGGTATAGACCCAAGTGAATGAATATAAGGATGTTTTATTTAAACACTAAAACCTATCTTCTTCTTTTAATTAAAAAAATTTTAAACAAGAATAATTAAACCCCTTCAAATAAGATTTAATCAAATTCAAGAGACTACTAATAAGAATTTGGTTGTTCCCTAAAATGTCACATAAAGTGTTTCATTTGACTCTAAATGCACCCAAATAATTGATGTAGAATTTGGAACTGAGACTTTAATGTTTATTTCTATGGAATATCATCACAAATAATTTCATATGTTATAGAAGGAATAGTATAAAATGATCATAAGCCTCAATAAATAATTAAGATATATATTAAAAATAATAGAAATTTTAAAAGTAATTGAAGGAAATAAAATAAGAGGCCATAAACAAAATTAAGGAAATGGATTATTATGTTTAACATCTTAAAATTTTGGACTTCAAGGCATGTGAAAGGGAGCATACCTATATTACTATCAATCTCCTCCTAGTATTCATTGATTTTGCAATAAATTTAACATAGAGTGGAGTTGGTCAAGATTTATTCCCTTCAAAATTTTGTGTTGAGCATACCTTAGTAGATTTTTAGGTATTATTTTCTTATTTATAACAAGCTAGTTTTTTATTATCCAAGGCATATATGTATAACTTGTTTCTTCCTCATGATCTAAATTGGAATCCCAAATGCTTAGTTTGTGTTGTTATTATGATAGATTTTTTATCTTATTTTGAAGTTGTAGATGATTGATGTAACTAATTAGAAAATTACATACTTTTAGAATAATATTTTCCCCTATTATTTATGGTTGAATAGCTAAGGACCAAAGTAATTTCAAAATATTATGTTAATATAGTTTAGAATGACTAGATTAAGCATATAGTTTTTAGTATCAAGATTGAGATTGATTCTATAGTGGAAATTTTAATTATTTATTTAGGGTCAGATGATTATATAAAATCTTGTGTTATATGGTACGATTCCCAAGAAACTTAAGAGTTAAATAAATTTATTATACACATATATTGAAAGAGGTTAGAAAAGAGGCCAACCTCTATCTAACATCCATGTGGATGAAAGGATGTTATTTTTTAAGAATTAGGTTTTAGTTTCCTTTCTTCTAGTTCTAATTTTTTTACTGGAAAGGTGAAAATCCACTAAATAGGAGGAATAATGGGAGAGATGATTTGATTTTGATAAAAATGGGTTACTATGCACCTTTTGATGAACCTATTATAGATATGGTGAAGTTTTTAAATATTTTTGAAATATTCATAAGACCTTAAACTCTTAATGATTTTTATTTTACCTACATATATTCATTTCATTTTGTTTCCATCATGTCCATACTACATTGAAACATCTCATATTTTAGCTACCATGTGTTCAATAATACTTCTCAAGATATTATTGATTGGTCCTCCTGTTTGGGATTGACTACTAAGCATAGGTGTTTTTATCCATTAATACTTATTTAACATTCCAAATATAATTTTCAACATATGATATAAATTATTTAAAAATTTTGTCTACGTAGGATGTGATGGTACCAATTTGTACAAAATATTTTGGAATGGGAATGGGGAAGCTTGAATACGTTTTGCATAGGATTTGGAAGGTTATGTTATACAAAAACATTAGATTGGGGAAACTCATGTATCATGGTTGGGTTTTTAGAAATAATTTATCTCATGTTTATTCACTAGAGATGCTTCCCTAAAAATTTATAGAATTGTGATCTCAAATATATCAACTAGTTTTTTTCCTTATTATTGTGGTTATAAAGTTAGTGATCTATTTTCTTGGAGAATGCTTCCTATAAGATTTATATAGATAGAGAACATTAAAATTCAACCTTTTGGCTTCATAATATAGGGTGGTTACAACATTTTTGGACTAAGGGTATTTATTTTATGGCTTCATCTTTTCTCTGGATGTATCCTTCATACATATCACACCTTTTTTAGAGCCTTTTCGTACATTGTATTTTTATTTTTAAATTTATTTATGATATTTATAAAATGGGTGAGAAGACCTCATAAACTTATTTTACCAATAAAAATTAACAAAATAATCAATATTTATGGGAAATTATGCCCTGATATGCAATATATTAAAAGATAGAATAATACCCTTAAGGTAGGGAAACATGATAAAATATTCCTTAAATAAGTAATAACTACACATGATCTCAAAATATGGAAATGCCACCTCAATTAGGACACCTTCAATACACTTATAATAAGTATAATACTATCCACTTACTTTATATCTTTCATAATGATATTCCCATCATTGATATATACAACTAATGCTAGTAATTGGTGTGTACATCACTAATTCTAGCGCAAGCTGTGTCATTACCAAATACAAAAATTAATCCTAAAAAATACCTATTCTAATCGATGTATTAGACCAATATAGTTAATTTTTGGTGGGTTGGGGGCAAGGGTTGTGTGAAATATATTACAATATGGTTCTTCCCATATACATGATATATAATATTTTTATGTATATAATATATTTGAATCTATATGAAATAATATAATACCTTGCAATAGAAGAAAAAATAAATTGGGATTTTGTGAAACTCTAAATGACCATGCCAATTAATTACCTGATAAAAAATTAGATATATCATAAAATAAAGTGTGATATAAACCTATAATATGCATAAAAGAGTAATGTAATATGAATATAAATGGATTTTAATAAAATTTATACAAAAGTATTCACTAATATTTTAGTTGGAATAAATAAATTTAAATAAATAAATAAATCCTAATTAATTTTTCATATACCATATAATTAAAGATGAAATCAGAGTTTATAAATGTACCTTTAATTTTATCCAATCTTGAAGCCATTGATTTCAAGTTTAATAGTGTAAATAACAGTGTTTATGAAATACAATGAGAATCTAAAAAACTCATGTTGAATGAAGGACATTTTTTCAACCATCAAGTTGCACTTTTGGATATCAAAAACATAGTGAGTATGATTTTCGCAAGTGCTGGGCATGCACAAAGTTTTTGATGATTATGTTCATCGATTATGTCACTATAAAACCCTTAATCAAATTTATAAACATTTAGTACAATTGTAATGAAAATTTAATTATTATTATTATTCATAATTGGGAAGCTATATATAAATAAGATTAAAAAATAATTTATTTTATTATTTGCACTATAATAAGAGTAACTAGGATTCATCAATATTTATGTATTAACTCATATGGAAAACAATACTTAATTAAGTGAAGTGATTCATCAACCAAAAAATCCAATTCAAATTAATATGTTGCTAATATAAAATGTAGTGTTTCAATGAATGATTTCTAAATTCTTTCTTGATTTATGTATATTGATTATGAATGCTCAATAGATTTTTTTGAATAATAAATGCTTTCTATGCTTTTTGAAAACAATACTTAAATAAATGTAGTAATTTATCAACCAAGTAAAATAATATAATGACATATGTTATGAATATGAAATTTAGTGATCCAATGAATGTTGTATAAATTCATGCTTGATCAGTATAAAATGATTGGAAGTGCTTAATAGATTTTATTGAATAGTAAATTTTTTATATGATTTTTCCAAATGATGTATATATGTTTAAATACATTAATATACATTATTAATTATATATGAATTAAACTCTAATTAAGATGCTATTGGTTTGAAATATGACATCAAATAGTCAAAAGTAATAATAAGAAGCGGCCACAAAATGTGGGTGCATCCCAAGCGAGAAAGTCCATGAAAAATTCTCAAAGTGTATTTAGTAATTTTATAGGCCCAAAAGCGTATATAATACATTTGGGATGGTCTAATATAAGATATAAAAAATAGGAAGATATAAAAAATGGAAGGTAGAAAAGAAGGGGAAATGATGATAAATCAAAAAACATGTCAATAATGTCTTGTTTAGACCAATAACCATAAAATGCACATGTACTTTAAAATAGTGTTATTTCCTCACTAATAAATGCTTAAGGTGAAATTGTATGTATCTATGATAAAATATAAGATATGTTGGTATAATGTTTTTAATTAAAACCTAAGATAAATTTAAAATAATAAATGGTGCATTTTGGGTAATTAAAATAACAAATAAAAGATTAAGGTGCATATGTGGCCAATTAAACATAAATATATCAACATATGGCTAGTATATTAGCAATAAAAATATAAGATGTGGAATATGTATAAATAATCCTTTCTCTTTTCCAGTTCAATAGTGAAAGTAACAACAACAAATGTTATGCCCCTTATAGAAAGATGAAAATATTTTAATAAAAAAAATAAAACTATTTAGGAAAAATGAAAGTTAAATAATAAATGACTCATGACAAGTATGCCATACAACACACATAAAATTCGTACTAGCCTACTCATTTTCTTGATTTCTTTTATTTTTAAACTTATTCTTCTCATTATCCTAATTAGAAATTGATATAATAGATTGTGTGTATTTAAACTAAGGTGAATGCATTTTTTATTAAAAAAATCTATTACTCTAAATATATTTAAAAAATAAAAATAAAAACTACTTTCACGAAAATAAATTAATCTTATTTATAGTTGTTGCATGGATGTATTCATCTAAAATAATCCTAACCACACACTAATGAATTACCTAGATTTATCCTATTTAAGATTAGTAATCTATGAAACTTATATAATATTACCCCCTTTGATTTTGAGCAGACTAACAACTTGATATCAGAGTTTGAAAATTTGAATTATTGGAATAGTTGTTGTGAATATATCTTAAATTTGTTATTTGGTGTTTATATAGTTCATGTCCACCCCTTTATATTAAACCTAATATAAAATAAAGTGGTACTTTATATAAAAATTATTTGACCTTTTTTGATGGAATAGACTCTTAGCCAATTTAGAAAAATTAATTTTATGACCCAAAATCACTCTAAGTTTATTTTGCTTCTCCCTAATTTATCTTAGAAAATTTCAGAGCCATAAAGTATATGCACTTACTCAAGAAACTAAAATATATTTAAATTTTGTATATGGAATCATGACTAAACTTTACTTCCTTAAAATCCATGTAACAAAACATGAATCAAATGAAAAACCATTTTATGATTTTAATTTTGGTCATCCAATTTACCTACCGAATAAGAATCGATAAATCCAACAAGCTAAAATGTTTAGTGGAATATTATTGAATAATAAAATTTTAGTACCTTCCACGTACTCACAAATCCTCTTATTTATCTTCATATGATTTGGTATGGATCAAACATATACCTTAAAATAAGAGAAATTACATAAACAATATTTGGTCTTGTGTGAGTTATAAACATTAGGAATTGAATAATACTTATATAAGCTTAATCATCAACTATTTCAGCACCATATTATCTACATAACATATATTCATGATGAGTTGGAGTGGCTATTTGTTTGAAATCACCCATGCATAATTTATTTAACATATATTTTACACAATTTATTTTCCAAATGAATATTTCATCCTTACTTTGATGAAAATTCATCCATATGAAGTATTGCATGATACCAAGGTATTTTATTTCAAATTCATTCATCACATAAATTTTTAACTCATCCCTCATCTTAGTACTGCTTCCCATATACAACATACCATCAAAATAAAAACCTAAAATAAGTATATTATTACCTTTAGGATTTTCATAAAGAATATACTCATTATTGATTATTTTAAAGTCGTTATGCTTAAATATTGATCAATTTTGGCATACCATACTTTTGGTGCTTTCTTGAGGCCATATAAATCATTATTCAACATGCAGAGTTTATCTTCTTGACTTTGTCTTATAAAACCTTATGTCTAATGTACACAGACTTCACCTTCTAAGTACCTAATTTAACATTTTAGGGTTATGGAGTTTAAACTCTATATTGTTAAAGGGTCTTAGTATAGTAAATCAAGATAAAAATATGTAAGAAATATAACTACTTATTTGTAATAAAATTGCCTAGTTTGACCTTTATTAAAATAAAAATAATGATGTAAACATATAGTTAGCTTTAAATTGACTAAGATAAGAGATATAGATGCTAAAAATTTAGACAAGAAATTATTTTAGTGTCACGAATGGGATCTAGGTGTCAAAACCCTTCTTGGATAGTAGTACCCTAATTAGACAATAGTGCCAATGGTGCTAGTATCCTTATTTTGGCACTAGTGTCCTATACTAATAACTCTTCTAAAATTATAGGTGGACATGTGTCTAAGTCTACCAACCCTATTCTTGTATACACAAGTTATGATTCCCTATAGGTGATCTATTTTGATTGATTTTGTATGCAAACACTAAACTTCCATGCTATTATGGAATCTAATTGGCACAAATAGAAAAGTATGTTGTTAGTGGGGTAGGCTGTACATCCTCAACACCTTTTTGTTATTATAGGTGACTAGATAATAATAATTCGAAGAGGTACCAAGCTCGATGTAGTTTTCCCCTCCTAAGTATTTTTGTAAGTACAAGAGAAGCTAGTATAAGTTTCAACTTGAGTGCTTTTGCGTGGAGCTTGAGAGTATAAATTCTATTAATCTGAGGTTAGGAATGGTGTAGATGGTTGTATGAAAAAGTAGGGTAAAATAGACATTAATAACCTTTATTTTTCAAAACTTGTTCATAGTTTTTTATGTTATTTGCACTTAATTTTAATATAATGATTAAAGGACCAAAAGTCATGTATATATACTATTATAGTGTTTTTTTGGATCTTAAAATAGGTAAAGGATAACCCTAGGTGGTTTTCAATTTGAAAATATATCCTTTGGTCACAAAATATGGGAACATGATAAGAACTCCCAAACTGGGACACTAACACCATTGGCAATACTGTCCTAATTATGGTTTTAGTATCTAGGTGTCAAAACCTAAGGCACTAGGGGCCAAGATGATAAAGTTAATGTTTGAGAATACTTTATGGATGTTTGTGGCCTACACAAAGGTTGGAAAATTATTTAAATAGGACATAAGATAGACTTAGGGCTAAGCTAGGGATGGGTGGTCTCAAGTAACACTCTTAGCACTTAGGTGTCATTTTTAGATGATTACATTCCCCCCTCTTTATTATTAAAATGTGATAAAGATAAATGACTAGTATAAATGAAAAATAAGTGTACCTAGACTTACTTAGGAGGAAAAGCCTATGAATGTATATTTGAGTATGTGAGGCATGCTCCATTGTGTTTCCTTCAAATGAAATGTGCATAGATAAGTGATTACTTAAGGTTTATCAAAATAAAATGATAAAAATAATTTAAGAGATAAGAAAGAGGAAAGGAAATACTACACTTCAATGGCTATGTGACCCAATATATAAACGTGGTAATAACCTATGTGTGTAGAGAGTGATCAATCAATGTAACCTGGATTGAGTTCATGACTTGGTCAATCCCTATGTGTATTTGGCTCAAGAACTCAATTTGGTTCTTAATCCATCATTTCCCACATGTTATTGATGGATCATGAGATATGAATATCTTAGGTTTTACTAATTGTCTATCCAACCCTCTTGTGTAGTTGGCTCAATAACTCAGGTAGACTATGACTCCATCATTACCTACCCATGTGTAGTAGTTGTATTTGAAACTAGATTTTTGTGATGTAAATAAATATTTATAACTATATTTATAAATCTATATGTTAGTTCTATGGCCACTAAAGAACTATGGAATAAAAAATGTCTTTGGGCCACTCGAGAATATTAAACGGCTTTGGTAAACTCGGGAATGCTAACCACTGCATATAGAGTTAGGATATCTTTAGTCTAAAACTTAAAACATGGTGTACAATTTGTAAAACATAGAGAATGACATGGATTTTGTCATTCCATCTAATCAATTGGTGCATAAGTGAGCATATGAAAACAATGTGCCATGCACATTCCCCCAAATTTGATATCTAAATATATGGATTCTATATTAAGTTGTGTTAATATGTATCTAAGTATATCAAACTAAAATGTGAATTGTCATGCCATTCAAGATTCCCATTATATGATAAAATTGGTATGAATCTGTGTTAAACTAATCCAAAATTAGTAATCTATAACTAAACTTATGGAAACTTAGACTATACTTACTATATTTTTTGGGTTAATTTAAAATTTCCTAAAACTAAGCTAGTAAATAGTAACTCCATATCTTCTCCAATAGTTATGGTGGTATGCATTTCCCAATTTGGTTACTAATGTAAAACTATTGTAATTTATTTGTGATAATAAGAGGTCATTATGTCAGTATTTGCCACTGTGTTTTTCTCAAACTGATTATCATATTATACGCCTATGTGGTGAAAACTATACTATGAGTGCATTCAAATAGCCTAATATCTATGATAAATTGCTATGAATTCCCCCTATTTTTATGGGAGTTGTTAAACCTATTAAATAACTATTCTCAAATGAAAATTCTTTATAAAATGTGTGTTAGCCAGAGCATATATGATATCTATGTAATAAACCAATATAATGTCTATACGTAACATCACAATGTAAGATAATATTATCATAACTTTGTAGTGTATTATGTATGTTAGATCTAGCATTCAAAATGCTATCAAGATAGATATAAAAATATATATGAACAACAAATCTAAGTATTAACTAAGTAGCTACCTATGGAGATGTGCTATGGTGTACATCATGACACCCAAGTAAGAAGGGGAGATGCATAAGGTCCATCATGGTATCTAAAATTGGAGTATGTAACAACCAAGAGACAAGTGTCATGGCCATGATATGTATAAGAAATAATACATAAAACACACATGAGGCATGTAAATTAGAACAATGGGTTATGATACAAGGGACATTATCACATTTCAACAAATCTAAGAAATCAAGACATACATGACATGTTCAAATATCCACATATGCAAATAATAAGTAAGATAGGTTATAGCCATATAGAAGGAGATGTTCAAATGTCTACATACACAATCAAGAAAGAAAACATAAGGACATGGGCACATCTCCAAAGCATACATAAACTGAAAATAATTGGTATAGATCCATAAAATAATGACAAATTCAAATACCTTCAAATACAAGAACCATAAAGACACAATAAAGTCTAAACTAGGAAATCTAGGAATTAAAGTACACATGAACGTGTAGAACAAATCTATATAATATCAAAGATGTATATAATTTGAGTCTAAAGTAGTAATAGTCACCAGAAAATATTAGTAGGTTTAGGATGATCAATATAAAGATATAAATATGCTAAATATCTAATGTAGAATTTAGAAAAATGTAACCTAGCAATCAAAATTATGTATAGGATTGCCCCCAGTGGTAAAATAATACAATGAGGAATTTGTGTAACCATGTGTGTGCTCCTAGTGGGAACACAATAGTAAATTTGGATCTATGTAGTGGACCTAGGTCATATATGTATCTAAGAACATTTGAAAAGAACAAGTGAATCATGTATGTATGATAAAAAAATGACTATACTAAGATATCTAGCATACGTAAGGTTTGGAAAACATAAGAAGTGTAAATATGGAAATGCATACAATATATAATTTGTATTTTAAAGTAAATATCTAATGTTTTTTGTGTTTTGGCATATTATATATTTTTTTATTTTATGGATATAAGCCATGTAAAAGAAACATTAAAAAAATTATATAAAAAAATCTCCTTTTTTATGTGTAATGTTCAATGGGTTTTTGTTTGCCTTATCATCAAGTGAAGTTAGATAGTATACTTTAGGGTTAAGCTATTTTGTTATTAAGTATGGTCCAAGCCAATTTGGTTTGAATTTTTTTTGCTCTTCTTTGGGATTGATGTATCTGATATTTTATTTTAGGACTAAATCATTGACTTCAAATTCTTTGCTGTGAGCCCAAATATTATAATCTCACTAGATTCATTTCTAATATACTCTAAGAGGTTTTGTGGCTTCAATACATGTGTGATATAAAAATTCTAATTCATCAAGTCATATTTCTCTATTTTTATTATCTATAATAATCCCTTTTAAGGTGTTATGACCTTAACCATTGTTGTTTCTAGGGATATGTGTGGCTGACATATGGCTTACATACCTCTTTTATTTACTTGTTACATTTCTCTATGTTCTTAGATAGGTCAGCCTATGGATTAAACTTTGACAAGTAGACTAGAAATAGAAGGTAGTGGTTAGTCTTTAATCATCATGTAAAGTATTATTCTATCATTGTATTGTTGTGGAGGTTTCCCACTTAAATTAGTTTCACTATATTATCCATTATTATGTTCTGTTGTCAGTTATTGATGTGTAATCTTTCATATTTTCTTATTCTGTGCAATGTAAAATCATTTTTTTCAAATATTTAACTAATTTAATTAAATAAGGATACCCAAGAGGATGGGATTTTTCATTCTAGGGTGATAACTATTTATTTTATATATACTTATTAATAATAAGTAGCTCCTATTGGTGTGCGAATATTGTTTCGGTAGGCTAATAGTACATAAACAAGATGATTATGCCAATCATTTTCAAACTTACTAACCATTTTGATGTGTATTGTTAATTGTATTATTTGTAGATTTTTCTTGACCATCACCTTGTGGGTAATATAGAGTAGAGAATGTGTGCTAGATCTTATATTTGGCAAAACAAATCTCTACTATTTTATTCTTAGAATAAGTTCCATTGTCTATAATGATGGCTATTTTGAGAACAAAGTGGAAAATAATGTTAGTCATGAGAACATGAAATATATATTCTCATTTTGTGTATTGGAATGTGATAGTTTCCATCTATATTGTAAAGTATTTTGTAACTGTGATAAGAATTTTTGACCTCATATGGATTATAGATTTATCTTACCAATTAGATCAAAGCCTCATAACATGAACGACCATGGATATAATACATGTTGTAACTAGTACAAAGGTACATGGTGTAGGTTTCAATGGTGTTGACATTTATTGCATAACTTGGCACATTCTTAACATTCTTGTTTCATGGTTGTCTAATAGTAACCTTGTCTATGTAATTTATGTGGCATTGATTTACTACTAAAATGGCCACCACAATCAATATCATGCACTTTTCTAATGGCCACCTTAGCCTCCTCAGCTATCATACATCATAGTAAGTGTCCATAATAATATCATTTGGGTAATTCCTATCTAATACTGACATTTTAGATGGAATTTCATTGTATTTTATGCTTATCAATACCTATGAAAGTGTTTAGTGTAATAGATTTGTGTATAAATTTTTATATATATGAATACCATTTCGATGATAATGTATTATGCATTATAACTAAACATATTACAGATATGAGTTAGACATGTGACACAAATAGATATTATAATAATTTGATAGTCAAGATAACATGTCCTAATCCATTTCAATAGGAAAAAATGATGTTGAATTGGCCAATGCATTAGCATGATGATTATCTTCACATGAAATGCTTTCAATAGAGAAGTTTTTAAAATGATATTGTAAATGTTGAATCATATTAATTTAGGGAATGAGGCATTCTTATTTGGTTTGATATATATTTGTAACTGATTGATAGTTAATTATAAATCCATGTAAAATTTAACTGATTTAATTTAGATATCTTGCACTGCTTGAAGGCCTAGATTAAGGGTCTTATATTATATAATTTTTTTTGTACATGAAAACCATAGTCGATATGAAATGGGTACAATGTGCCAAAGTGGGTTGATGAAAATAGTTCCTACCCCAACACTAAATTCATACCTATAGCCATCAAATCACATTGTCCATGTGTTGCGAGTGATAATATATGTGATGAAATAATCACAAAAAACATAGTTGATAAAATTTATGTCTAATAATGGGGCTTATTTTAATTTATCTATAATTATCTATCCATTTACGAATTTTTTAAACATAATATTGAGGTTGAATTATGTGAGTCACATAGCTCATTTTTAAATATGGCCTAAGAGATGTGGTTTTGACATAAGAAACATTAAAATATTAAATTGTGTAATAAATTATGTCTCATTTATAATCATATAGTGCCAAAGATTTTGAATATTGAATAAAAGTGTTAAAAAAATGATTTATATTGTTAGATAATTTCTTTTGAAGTCAACAAGTGTAAAATTGATATATTAAATAGGTCTCTTTTTATGTTGATCATCATGTTTTGCCAAGAGTGTACTTAGTGCATGATCTGTTGCTAAGAGGTAAAAGAGAAATGGATTGTCAAGTGTTTTTAGTATCATTATGGGTGGGTTTAACAAGAAATATTTGAGTGTTTCAAATATTTAATTACATATGAGATCCCATTCAAATTTTATATCTTTCTTAATTAATTTGGTGAATGATTATTTCTTATTTGTTAATTGTGCCATAAAGTGGTGTATTAATTCAATCTTACCCTGTAGGGAGTGAAGTTACTTTAAGTTGGTGGGAGAAGGCATGTACATTATAAATTTGACTTTATTTAGTTCAAAATAAATACCATGTTTAGATATTATGAATCCCAATAGTTTACTAGACGAAACCCCAAAGATGCAAGTCTTGGGATTTAATTGTAGATCATATTTTTTCAATCTTTAAAAAATGTGTCATAAATATATTACATGGTTTTATCATTATTTTTAATTTCCAAGTCCTAAAATTAATATTCAACTATCTTATGAATGAGATCACGAAATATATGACTCATTGTTAGTTGGTATATTGCTCCTATGTTTTTTATCAAAAAGTCATGACTATATGGTAGAAAACACCCCATTGTGTGGTAAAAGATTTTTTTTCTTGGTCTTCTCTAGTGATCTTGATTTGATTATAATTGGTGAAACAATATATAAAAGATATAATTTTGTATCTTGATGTGGAGTGCACTATCATATCAATATTTGGTAGAGTAAAAGCATCATTAGGACATGCTTTGATTAAGTCTCTAGAATCACAACAACATGGCTTTAGTTGTTAGGTTTAATAAATATGACAATGTTAACAAACAATTAGGGATGAGAAACTATTTGAATAAAATTGGAATCAAGGAGTCATTGGATCTCATATTTATCTAAAAGAGCAACTTTGGGGTGCATGTTTTGAATTGTTTGTTTAACCAGTTTTGCATCGAGATGGAGTGTAATCTTGTGTACTGAGATTGAGGGACCAATGCTAGACATATCGGAATAGGCCCGAGAAAAAACTTTAGGGAATTCTTTAAAGTATAAAAAATATATTTATCTTCTTATTTCTTAAGGTAGAAACTAACAATATGATTTGATGATTTGTATCAGTACCATAATAGAGCTTGTTTGTCTCTTTGTTAAGTAATGTAGATTTATCAATAGTACATGGTGTTGTAGGGATTGAATAATCTATGTTGGGTGAAACATCATCATAATTATCTAAATGCTCACCAAAGTAGACATGGGCATTTATCTAATGATAAAACCCATTCTTATGATATAAGGAAGATAGATCCTCATATGCCCTAAGGAATTCTAAGAGAGCCTCGTCATTATAACATTAGTCAACAGTATGTAGATACAGAGACGATGTATCATAAAAAAGAAGGATAAATAACTGCAAGTGTAAAAAAATGATTTATTGTATTATTTTCATCTAGAATGGGTGAAAAAAACATTATATGTTAGTAATCATAGAGAGAAGACTTGGCATTTGATGTATTATCTTTATATCCAAGTCCTTCTCTAACTTGTTGATCATATCCTTAATAGGATTAATCATTCCCTATTTACATTTTCCAAGTCCCCATCTTGTGTAACCAATTTGTTTTAAATATTGCAATGTGAAGGGAGAAGTGAATCTATTACCCTATACTTTGGATGTGTTTGGGGGAGTCATATGTGAACTCTAAATATAGAATAGAGAGGTGTTATTAAAAAACCATGTGTGGAATATAACTGTGTGAAGGTTTTGTATGTTAACAATATTTGAATGGTTTTTTATCCATTTGGCATGTATATATATCATCTTTGGGGCAAAGTATAATATTGTGTCCCACTAGTCAACCAAAAATAAATTAAAAATAAAATTAAAAAAAAAATCCTAAAAAATACTTAATGATTTTTAGACAATTTATAAAAATGTATACGCACTATATATTTGTATATATAGATTAAAAAAAATTATTGATTAATCTCAATGACCCAAACTCAATATATTTTGAGGAAAAGATGAATGGTTTTATTTCCACTTTATGCTCTAAATTCAGACACACTATTATGATATGACACCTTTGTATTTGAAATTTAAACATGCAAGTAAAGTGAATGTAATTATGTGCATGTCATGAATCCAAGGTCTTCCAAGAAATATATAATATTTATGATTATTAAGCATAGATTTACATGCCACAGGTAATTTTATAGGTCCTAATGTAAGGTTTGGTTTATTTTGAGCCAAAACATTGCATGGAATATTATCAAACCCTCAGATGTTCATATCATAAGGGTCCAAATCCTTATCATGTATATTAAGAAGCTAGAGAAAAGAGATATTACAAATGTTTAACCCTGATCTATTGTCAACTATAATACATTTGACACCCACCTCATTTATTTTTAAATTAATATAGAGAAGTAAGTGTAGTTTTATGATTTATTGAGGTAAGAGGTCTTGTCTTTTGATTGAAATATGCTCTTTAGTCCATTTCCCAGTACTAATTATGAAAGCAACATGATTTGCTTATGTTTTTCAAGGCACCTTAGTATCATGGAGTGATGCATATATAATGTCTTTGTAGATGTCATAATGTTTTTGGAGCTCTGAAATAGACATTGTGGATGTCGAAACATTATTTTGGTTGACAAAACTATAATCACAGCTTTTGTTAACCCTCCATGATTTAGGACCACCTTTAGACATCATAGTATGGATCATAGGATTTTCTATGACCATGGAGCTTATATTAGACATGGAATAGTAGATAGATGTGTAGGTTAAATAATTATGAGGGATAAACGAGACCACTAGTGTTTTCTTATGTCTAATAGGGATAAGTAAGGAATCAATGTGAAACAAAGAGCTTAAACTATCTAGATATTTGTTAATTTTAGATAATGTATTCGTATCTTATGTAATATATCCACCATGTGTGTGACTATTTGACTATTAATTAGATTCAACATAAGATCAAAATAACGTGCTAAATAAATAATGAAACATGACATATAGTTTAATTGATAAAAAGTGTTATGGATACATGTGTTTATGTCTTCTTTGAGTTCATTCCAAATTAAAAGAAAAAAGTATGCAACTAAAAGTATTAGACTTTGCATCAAATAGTGATAAAATTATTTTTTCATTATTATCATGATTATACCAAATAAAAATTAGAAAATATATGGATATGAAATATACATATGGGTCCTAGAAGGTTGGAAATAGAAAAACATAAAGGTAATCTAAGGTTAGGGTTTGTGCAATGTTCAAAGTATGTTAGGTTCAATAACTGATTTAAGTTTTTAGGTTTATGAAGTTTAATCCCTAGGTTATGAAATGGTATGTATAAAATAAATTAGTGTATAAATATGCAATAAATATATCCAATGATATCTAATAGAATTAACCTAGTTTGACCTTTCCAAATATAGTAACAAATGATGTAAATAAGTATTTAGATAGAAATTGATTTATAACGGAGATATGGAGGCTAAAAGATGGGACAAGAACTGATATGAGTGTCATAAATTTGATGTAGGTGTCAAAACCTTTTTTGGATAGTAGTTCCTTAATTGGATAGTAGTGCTAATGGTATTAGTGTCCTTATTTTATCACTATTTTCCTCTATGTAGAATTATCTAAACTTATAGGTACACCTATGTCTGAGTCTACCAAGCCTATTCCTATGTGCATTAGCTATGATTTCCTATAGGTTATCTATTTTGATTGATTTTATATGCAAACCCTAAATCTCCATGTTGTTAGGGCATCCAGTTGGCACAAGTAGCAAAGTGTGTTGTTAGTGGGGTAGGTTGGACATCCTCAACACCTAAATGTGATGAGAGTTGCCTACATACCAATGGCGTGAGGAGGGATCAATCCCAATGTATTTATCCCCACCTATGTGTTGATTCAAGTGAAAATTAAGCTAGTATGAATGTTGTCTTGAGATATTTGTAATGGATATTGAGATGAGAAATATGAGTAATCTTAGCTTAAGAATGTTATAGATGGCTATATGCATAAGTAGGAAAAAATATGGATTAATAAACTTAATTATGTATAACTTGTTCATGATTTAGTTATATTATTTAATTTGATTTCCTTATAGTGAATAAAGGGATGAAAGTTTAGTCTATATATTGTTCTATTTATTTTTTAGGTCTTAAAAGAAGTCTAGACTGACCCTAGGTGGTTTTCTTTTTGCAAAAAATATCTGTTGGCAATAGAAGGTGGTAAAAGGATAATAGAAGCCAAACTAGGATACTAACATGATTCGCAGTACTATCCCAATTATGGTACGAGTGTCTACATGGTATAACCTAATAAAATAGGATTTGGGATATCAAAGTGAAAGTTTGGTACTATTTTAGGGATGTTTAGGGACACCTGTAGCCAATCTGAAGGCTGGAAAAGTCTTTAAATAGTCCCTAATATAGGTTTATGGATAAGTTAGGGATGGGTGGTCCCATGTAACACTCTTATCATTCAAGTGTCTTATTTAGATGACCATAGTGCCCATTTAAGAAGGCACGTTCCACGTCCATGTAATATATCCTCTAATTCATCTATGTTACTTGTGAAATCACCATTTCATTGGTATCTTATCTTTCCACTAGTGAAAATTTATCTCAATAATATATGACATATCTTTTAGTAAAGGTTTTTGCAACTAGGCATGCCTTGTGTCTTTCTAAACTACCATCATTAATGTACTTAGTATTGTAGAACTATTTCATACCAATAATCTTCTTATCATGTGTAAGTTCTTTAGCTTCCCAAGCATTATTTATATGAATGTAATCAATTTATTATTGCATTCTTTACAACCAAACATGATTATCACATGCATCTTAAAAACATGATGGTTAAAAATTATCTTGTTTAAATAAAGCATAATATACGATCTCACTTCTTGGAAATCATTCATGTTATTGACTTATTATACTTTGATAAATTACAATCAGGTTTATTACCCTCCTTGAAGATCTAGGAAATGAAATTGGACTTGTGCTAGAAATAAAATCACTAAATGAAGGGATTCTTCTTGGAATTTCTACACTCAGAGATGAATTACTAATGGGTTGATCACTATCAATATCATCATTAATACCATCACTAAACATAGATTAAGACTTATCAATATGGTCTTTATCTTTACCATGACCATACTTCCCCCCTTCATTAAAATAACATCTTTTGACAATATAGTGAGAGGATTTTAAAGCCTATAATTTTTAATTTTTTCACAGTATCCAACAAAATTACAAGACTCACTCTTTATGTCTTACTAATTTATTCTATTATAAAACACATGAACATAGGATATGAAACCAAAAATATGTAGAGTATTTAAAGTTATGGTTATTTTTATGCCATGACTCATAAGGAGTCATATTCTCAAGTAAATTAGTGGAACTTTGATTAAGAATATATATTATTATAGCACCTACATCACCCAAAAAAAGTTTTTCTCAATCCCTTTGTTTATAGAATAATCCTCATTATTCCACCCACTTTACAATTTTGTATTTCATCTACACCATTTAATTGAGGAGTGTAGGTACTTTGGAGTTACCTTTTGATGCATTATTTCTTAATCACTTTATTATATAACCACTTTCATTATCTACAAGGGATTTAAACCTCCTAAATATATGAAATGATTCAATTTTTAATTATAAAAACCAAAACCAAAAATTTTATGAATAATAAGGAACAAATGTAGGAATATATGATGAATTAATGTTGAAAATTATGATGTATTACATTATAAAGTGTAATGATCTGTTACGCTAGTGTAGTGATTAGCATAGTTAGATGTTTTGTTTAGATGATAGTTTAGGTGATTTGTGGCATAATTGTTTATAGGTTTATAGTTTTATTAACTAATTTATCTTTATATATATTGACCTATTATTGTTCAATAAAATCATCACAACATTCAGTCATTCTACTGTTTATATTCCATCATTGGTTTCAAAGCTTCTATAGCCTAGTTAATGTGTTCAATCAATCTATTCTAATTACTGTAGCTAATGTCTAGATTCGTTGAGTGATTCATTGAGATATGTATACTCTAAGGTGATAGGAACATGCACACTATAGAGAATGTGTGAAAGTTACATACATCTAATGTCGAGAGGAGAAAGTGCATAATACATCAAAGTTTTTTAAGACTGGTGATGCCTACGGAAGCTATCAAATTAAAGTAAAAGCATGGATGAGGGTTGTAGAAGTAGTGACTTGAAAAGAAGGACATAGAGTCAAAAAATAATATAGAAAATAAAGAAGGCAAGGTACATCTTTCTAATTTCAAAAAAATATGCATTACCTCATTTAATTTATAGATCTACGTTTCAAGATGGAAATTCAAATTCCTATAGAGAAATATTCTAGTTTAAATTTTCATTCATGGAAGGTTAAGATACAAATGCAATTTATGCATAATAATTTGTGGAGAATCATAAATGAAGATAATATATAACCCACTAATTCAATTAAATCATTGGAATGAAAAATCAAAAGTTATTATTGGCCTTGTGCTTTCTCATTTCAAATTACATCATGTGGAATTAGAAAGATCATCGAAGGAAATTTGGAATACACTTAGCACCTTATTTGTTACAAAAGTGGTAAATGCCTAATTTTCACTAAAATTGTAGTTATATAGATTCAAAATGGATGATGGAGTTACTATGTCTAGCCATGTAAATAATCCAAGATCTCTTATTAGGCAACTTGCTGAGGTAAAAACTAATGTCAAATATTAGGATGTAAAAGCTATTCTATTAAATAGTTTACCATCCAAATATAGTAATATTGAATTTAATCTTAAATAAATACCATCAAAATATCTTGATGATATGATTGAAGCACTAATAGTGGAAGACAAATGGATACATGTAGAATATGATCTTTCACAACTCAAGAATGCACTATATTCTAAAAATTCTCATAAAAAATTCAACACAGACAAAAGGTAAATAAAATGTCAATACTATAAAAATAAAGGTCATATAGCATGGGACTATTATATTCTAGAAAAATTTGTTCTCAAAGGGAAACTCAAGCATAGTGAAGCCAATATTGCTCAAGTAGAACATCCACTAGATACTTTTGAAAGTGAAGACTTAGGTGATGAAGTAGCATTCACTTCAATTCTTATGGTGTGAAACTTATAGTAGCACTAAACTAGAGGATGGAGGATACATGGAGGCTAGAGGAGAACTGTCATCCTCTCATGAGTCACCTATGATGGGGTCAGACCACTGCTATGGTGACAAATTTTGGTGTGTTTATTTATGTTTTATAGTTTATTTTTCAATAAGCTACTGAGCATTATTTTCCAAGTCTGGTACCTCCTAGAATAAATAATTATGGGGAGCAAAATTACTAAAGTAGCACTTGATTCTTAGAAAAGGATTTGTGGTAATTTAAAAAACCACCAAAGTGTAGTAGAAACCTCCTCCAACCCTCCAAGTTCATGGTTAGTAGAGAGAAGTGTTCTTGACACTTTTATGTTTTTGGTAATCCTGTAAGGAGAAATTGAGTTGTCACTAACACCTTGAAGCCACAAAGATGGCATGCCACCTCAGAAAGTGAGTAGGCTATGTGGAGAGTGTAAATATTTTTAAAGTGTGTGTAATAAAAGGGGGATCACTATAAAGAAAAAATATGTTTTTAGAAACAATGGAATAAAGGGGGGAATGTTGGAAAAATATGATATATTACATTGTAAAGCATAATGATCTATTATGCTAGCATAGTGATTAACATAGTTAGATGTTTTATTTAGATGATAGTTTAGGTGATGCATGGCATGAATGTTTAAAATTTTATAGTTTTATTAACTGATTTATCTTTGTATATATTGATCTATTATTGTTCAATAAAATCATTGCAACATTCAGTCATTTTTCTCTCAATTACCAGATTTTTTTTTATAGGACCATGAATATCAGAGTGAAATAATTAGAGTTAATGATTATCCATCGTTGAATTAATTTTTGTAAAAAATTATCTTTTTTGTTTTTATTTAACACATCCTTCACAAACCTTCTTTTTCTCTTAAAACTTTGGCAAACCAAATACTAATTCTTGGGATGTTAGTTACTTTAAACTTTTAAAATTTAAATTTCCATACCTAAAATGTGACAACAAACTATTATCTTTATATGCCAAATTGAAAATGCTTATATTGTGTTCTCTAAATTTTAATGAGAACATCCTACTTTTAGACATATAACTGTAACAACCTGGTTTTCTTGATTTTTACCATAGATTATTCATTCCTGTAATCAAACACCACCTTATAGTTATTTTCCCATAGGTTCTCAAAACTTAAAAAATTATGTTTTCTTTATTAATGGTAAATATGGGTTTTATAAATGGGCACTATCCTTTACAAAAGTCAAATAGGCATGGTCATAAAAACCTAGATAATACAATATTACTTGAAAAAAACACCAAAAATAAGAAAAAAATGGAAACAACTACAAAATGATTAAAATAAAAATTAAGACCCTCCAAATAATTTTAATTTCATAATCTATTGGTCATATTTATTGGTTCTAACTCCTTTGGTTTTCCTTTCCTTTTGTTACTCGCCATGGTCCATTCACCTCATTAACCAGAATTAGGAAAGATAGGAATGGAGATTTCAAGAGAATCACCTAATATATAATTCAACAATGGAACCTTGGCTAACAAACCTTCACCTTCTAAATTGGACTATAATGGATTTTTATCCATAAAACCCTCACTAGATACACACATAGTATTATCTTTGGAATCCTTGGTCTAGGAGACTTAGCCATGATATCACCATATAAAGCTATTTTCACAAGGGCTTCTAGGACCATATTTGTCACTTCACTTTCAAAACTAACTTAAAATATTATATGTTCCACTTGGTATTTCTTTTCATTCTCTTAATTCTTTGAAAATCGTTCACCAAATGACTATCATGAAAACATCTATGAAATATAAAAGTTAAGCTTTCATAATAAATATGCCGAACCTAAATTATATTATTCATAATGATATGATACTAATCCAAATATTATTTAGTAATACCAACATTAACATGGATTTAATCATAAGTTGAATGGTCCCTTTCTTCTATTATGAGATCCTCTAGACAAAATTCACCAACAAAATTGCTTATTACTTTAAATATAGTATGGTACCAAAATTGAATAGGTAGGTTTTGAAGCCATGCCAATTAAGTTTTGAATTTAAAATTTTAGTAGGGAATTTGAAATCAATATGCCAGGGTTTAGCCAACAACATATGCTTGTCCTCCCAAGCCCAAAAGTATTCATTGAAAATAAGGTCTTTGTCTTTAGAAGAGTAAAAAATTACTTTGAAAATACTTATAGAAAAAGGTTTTATTTCATTCATACCTTATACTAACACTTTCTAGTGACCAATGATCCATCCATAAAGGTTAGGGAGGGTAGGCGAGAATCCATTAAACTTACAAATCATTCCATTTGAAGAAATCCACTCTTTCTTACCAAGTAACACCTCGAGTGCTATTTTATAAAAGTGATAACCTTATTAGCTTTAACAAGGGATAAAGGGTTAATATCTCCAAATCCAAAGACCACTACAACATAAAAGGGTCTATTTTATGCAATCTATCACTTCCCAACTGTTGCCACCACCTTTATCAACATTAGGTCATGATCTATATCCAAAAATCTCTATTTTAGGCTCTTGATCATTATAGAAATAGGGTTTAGGTCCCCAATATCCATTAACCCATACTCCATTAGTAAAATCTATCCTTACTCCCCTATCTTCACTACAATTCCATTGGTCTTTTTGCATGTAATCAAGGCCAATCTACCCATATCCCATCTAGTAGAGTGATAAATTGAAGTTGTCACCATTTTCCTTTTGAAATATATCTATTATTATTCCAGCATTATGACACCACCCATTTTCCCCATCCTTATGCCTCTCCTCCTCTCAAAAAATCATCAAACTCTTAGTGCTACCTTTGACTCATTGAGCTATGGCTATGTAACCTACCATCGTATGAAACCTTAACTTTTCCAATGCTATCTTTTGGAATTTTTACAAATTATGTTTTAAATTTATGGTGTAATAAATATAACTAATACATTCTAACTCTATCTATAATTCACCTTCATAGTTATTTGTATACAACCTCCAAATATTTTTCATCACCAAATGTAATCTTGTTCTTGAAATTTTTATCCATTGTAGAAAAAACGAACGATTGGAACAACTTGAATCTAAGTACTAAACTTTTTTATGACTATTTTCAGATTTTTCAAATGAAATGAATAAATTTCAAGGAAAATAATCCTTGTCCTCATTAGGATTTTAACACTTTTTCCTTCATTTCCTATTTTTTTTATCTACATTCCCATTTGAAGTGACCATACATTTTTTAGGAATATCATTTAATATTTATCTTATCAAATCTATATATACCTCTAAGTCTTGAATTAGAAACACCTCTTCTTCCCTTGATTCCTCTTTAATAATTATAATTACTATCTTTTCCTTGTCCTTGGTTTATTTTGCTTTTGTGTTTTCCTTGTACTCGATTGATTATTTTTCTAGTGATCTTACCTTAACTATTTTATATCTTTAATTTTGACGCAAAACCTTCTCATTAATTTATTAAAATAGGCCTCCTAGACTTTCTTCACAAGACACTATAGATCCAGCTATATGATCAAATTAAATAGTAGTAAAATCTTTTCTTTCTTAAATGATAATGAAAACATGTTTCAACCTTGGTGTTAGAGACCTTAACACCTTTTTAACCACAACCTCTTTGTTCAACATTTTTCAATGAGTAGCCATATTAATGACCATATCCTTGACTATTACAAAAAAAAAAAAACACTCACATTTTTAGCTTCTTGCACCCTCAAGTTCTCTCTTGAAATGTTGTAACCTAACCACTTTGAATTATGAACTACTATTTTAAAATTATTTTAGAGTCTACCAATTATCCTTAGCTATCCTTGCACATAAATGTTTTTGAAAATAGGTTCTTATTTGGAGTCTAAAAAGTAGTTTACAATTTTCTCTGATTTGTTTGCTTCTTGTCTTGTCTTTTATCATATAAAATAAAATCCCATTTAACTAGATCTTTATAATCTACTGATACAACCTTATATAAGTATTTCTTTGCCAAAAGAGTCATCATCTTGATGATCCAATAATCATAGTTAGTTACACTAAATTATGGAATGAAAAAGAATTAGAATTTGACAAGATCAATTTTTTGAGAGATCTAAAACAAAAAAACTACAACCCAAACCTAACTTTCATAGTAATTCAATTTATATTAATAAAATAATATGATTGCTCATAAAAGATAGAATTTAAATAAAATATATATCCTAACTAATATGTCACACACCATTCAAAAAATTGATACCAACATTATCATTATCTCAAATTTGTGCTTCTTCAACTTCTTGTTGTCATTCTCCTTCATAAAATTTGATCAAATATAATGAATATATAAAATTACATATGAAAATTAAGACGAAATAGATTATTTCACATCTATCTTTTTTTTTTTTTTTTTTTTTAAAACTAAACTTAAATAAAGACAAAATAATCTTATTTATAACCATCGCATAGATTTATATAGTTTAAGTTAATCATCATCATCACTTAACCAAAAAAGAAAAGAATACAATACAACCATGGGTTGTATTCAGTGCTCACCCATCAACACCCCTACCACCGCCACCCACACCCACACCAAGTACATACAACTTAGATCCTCACATTTAATTATCATCAGTTTATGTTAATATTATTAATTACCATGCCAATCAAATCTTCTATGTTTACAATCTACCCACTCATAAGTATTTTAATTTCATTAATATGCCAAAATATATTATTAACTATACTACCACTATTTTGAAGCGGTAAATTATTTCATAGTTGGCAATGATTTTGATGGAAAGCCTTCAAAGATATGTAGAAATGTGTTCTAGTAGCCTTCACATGGGACAAATTGCCTTTTTCCCGGACACCCAAGTAGAATTTTGTGGTAGTTATATCAAATGATAGTATTTATGTATTTGGAGGTTGCTGCCACTATCCTCAAGCTTGAAAACCATGAGCAGAAGTATATGACCCTTATACATTTCAATGGGCTGCAATTCAATATCCACTAACAGATTTTTATTTTATTCTTCTACAACAACCATCAAACTCATATATATATATATATATGGAATTGTCTATAAAGTGACATCTTTTAATTGGAAAATGTAGCACTCTAATATGTTACAAAATTTGTTTTTTTATTTTAAAAATTTAATGTTTACTTGTGTAAAGTAAATGATTTTATCATGTTCACCACAAGAACACATCTACTTTAAATAATGAATATTGTATTTACTTCCTTAATTAATCATTTCATATTAATATGGAAGGTTGACTGAATTACCCTCATTCCATCTAATAGTATATAACAATTATGGGACATGATAATTATAAATTCACATTTAATTTTTCAAAATTTTTGAAAATGATTAACTCATTAAATCATCACTACCTTTGCTCAAAATACTTGTACCAAATATATTCATGCATAAATATCCAATACTATACTAATAGTTATGAGTAAACATATTCCTCATAATTACCACTTTTCTTGTATCTTCATAATAAAACAACCATTTTCATCACTCAATCAAAGAATAATCACTTAAGATCCCATGCTAACGTTTAATGCAATTTATTAGCTAGCTCCTTAAACAGTCACCTAATGCAATTTAAATGACAAGTGAAACTGCTTATGAATTTCTGTTATATCCACATTTTGATAGTTTGATAGAAAAAATGGTAATCAACTATAAGTGGACATCCATAGTTTAATGTTGCGAAATAAGTCGTTGGTCATACTGACTAGGTGATGTCGTGTCCCATTGGATAATAATTCGATGCTACATGGCATCATTTCATGCAATTGTAAGGTTGATAATTTTAAAACAGACCGCACCCTTTACCTTGTGAGCGAGCACCGTGAAGAGTACCTTTTGATTGGATCATAAACTCATAGGGAAAAGCTATCAAAACATGCTGTGCTTCTCTTTATGTTTCTAAATTGGGAAATTGATACACGTGGTTCTGAGTAGAGGAATTTTAGGTTACACAGTTGATCCACGTGTCAACACACGATTACATTGCAAAGCCACATACTGCCTTGCCGAAAAGGATTTGATAAAAATCGGTGAGGTTGTGACCATTGCCACATGGAATTTGTCGAATAGTTTGATTCTCTTTGGATCGTGCTTTAATATTGAATCAATGTGGCAACATGTGACTGCTTCTCAAGCCCATAGACTACTCAAAGGATAGTCCCTTAAAAACATTGTGAAAATTTGCCCAGCAATGTCATTCGGATGAATGGAATGCTCGGGATGACTACGCGAAACACATAATTTAGCATAAAGACAATAAATTTTCCAAAGTGGCACAGAGGATCCAAGTCAAATTATTGGGTGTGAAGTTGCGCCATGATGGGATGACGATGAGTGGCAAGCTTAGCTGACTGAGCAGAGAGCTAGAATTCTTGAAAAAATATGAAAATGTAACGTGTGGCAGATCACAAACGAATGTGAAGGCCTCCGACAAGTCAAAAACCAAATGAACTAAAATCGTCTAAGCTAAAAATCCACCCCATAGAACACAATAGTCAAGTTTGGCAATACACGACTGAGCAGAGACTCCTCCAACCAAGAACAAACCAGCGCAAAGGCTTACAAATCTCATATATCCAAACATACATAAGTGAGGTGCTGTGTGGTAAGAAACCAACCCGAAGGCACAAAGTCAAATTTGCACCGAGCAACTAGAATAAGCACACAGACACGTGACTATGCAAAGATACATGCCAAAGTTAAATTAATGTGGCTAATTAAAAAATACATGTGACTAAGACCTGCAGTCTGCCTAAGTGCATGATGCACAGACTCTATAGCATCGCCTAGTTAAATAGCGCAATGTCATGGTTTTGAACTAAAATTCAGGTGACCAAGTGCAAATGAGCGCAAAGAAATGAATCTAAGTTGTTCAATCATGTATTAAGTGAAATGAATATAAGTTGTTGAATATGAGTGCCAAGCCTTCGGTCTGAATATCAAAGGGACACTTTAGAACAAACCTTTAAAGGGAGAATAAAACTGTTAGAACGGATTTCCAAAGAGGACTTCTGGCTTTAGATTTAAATGTGTAGAATGAAACGAATAATTGGTCTGAACTCATCAATTACAATAGATCCACATAAATCATATAATCCATTTAAATCAAAGACATGAGTAACCAAACCCATAATTCATTTGCTTTGAACGTCGTCTTAAGGCTTTCCATCATTTTATGCCATCATTTAATGTAACTCCTCAACATTTTAATAATGATTGGACCCATTAAAAGACACTTATTTCCATTTTTTTAAATATTCATGAACGATTAAACACACCTAAAATTGTAATATAAACTATCATTCTCTTACTATCAAGTCATATTGCATTATACTTGAAGAGTAGAAAAAGCAGGGTTGGTTAGAAATTTTATTTATCAATGCAAATTGTTTAAATGCAATGATTCACAATGCACAAATATTGTAGACATTCGATATAATAAATTACAATGTATGAATCCCTTCCCAAGGAAACAATTCACGGAGATATGAGTCTAGCTCATCCTATTATTGGCAAGGGTAAGGAGTATTACTGTATGCCTTAGTGAGATAATGAGACCAAAATTGGTAGCTCTTTGTTTAAACAATACAGATCTCACAATTGACCAAGAATAACATGCCAATATTCATATTTACTATTATTATATTAAAAAAATTAACAAATGAAGTACGGAGTATCCAAAACATGTAGATCACACATAGTTATTCTATAATCTATAATTTGAACAATCTACAATTATTTTCTTTGGAAGGGAAGAAGCTCTTCTTATAAAACATTTAAAATCGCTGACAATATTTTTTCCCAAGTTGGTTTTTATCTATTCTAGAAACAAAGATCAGTAATATTCAATGAATACTCATCACGATCATTGAAATACAATTTAATCCATTATAAATTATTATTTTACCCTTTCATCATATATAATTAAAATAGGGATCAGAGTTAGAATGCATTCAGCGATCTCTTAGGTTTCTTTATTGGACAAGTAGTCTTGGTCATGTTCTCACAATGATACCAGTTATGAGATGATTTGGTCACATGATCCACCCGGCCACCCAAACATAGTTTTCACATAGTCCATAACATTAAATTGAGGAATCCATATCATTTCTCTATCCTTTTCAACCATCACATTCCTCCATTGATGTAACTCAGCTAAGAATGGAGCCAATGTATTGCATTAACGCTCCAAAAGTTTCCATCAACTCGTTAAGTTTTCCTTTTTCCACAGAACTGAGTATGCATTAAATGAAAGTAACTTTGTTTGGCTGAGCATCTGTATACTATAATATCACAATCCATTTTAAATCCTTCCAATGAAGGCATGTCATCCATTAGTCAATGTGATCCTTGATAAAATAACATGATCAGACCAAACATTGCAACATGTATAAAACCTTTTCTTAGTTGATTATATCTAAATTTTATCTCTTTAAAAGATTATGTGTTTCTTTTTGAAGTACTCCCCCTTATTACAAACTATCCTTCCTTCTAAGGGATATGATGCAAGAGCATCATAAAACATGGCTTATCATCAAATCTTGGTCTTGTATCTTTGTAATCCATATTCCATCCAATGATTGATATTTAAATTTGTAATAGTGGGTTATAGATATTCTTAGAGGGATTTTGGTTAAAAACGTGAATGTTTGCAATCACCTAGTGTAGGTGTAATATTACAAGATGAGTCCATTTATATACATAGTAGGTCTTTAAGGTCATGTTGTTGTAATAAGAAGCTTGGATATGCTTCATGTTAAAGTGTTGAATGTCATTGTTGGGTCTATTAGGAGGTGTTCTTCATGTTTTAGAAGTTCAATTTATTGTAATTTCCCACCAAGAGGTATGCAACATGGGATGAATGGCTAATTAAGTGTTTTTTTTTGAGTCAACATGACACTTGGATGTGGAGAAATGATAGGAAACACTTTTATTGGAAGTGATATTTGATAAAAATGCACTAAGAAGGATCCGTTGCATTGGAGAAAGATAATTTAAGCATGTTTTTAAAATCTCTCAAGATGGTTGAGATAATATTGGAAACTTATTGTAAATTGATGAGGATTAAACCACCTAAAGGGGAATCAAGGGGACCTATAAAAACCAATATATGAAAGGAGAACAGAGTAGTTTGTGTTCTTTTGAGTAGGGTTCTTGGAGGAGTATAAATAAGAGTAGGTATTCTTGGACTACATGACATAATTATACATAGTAGGGATTTTTTTAACAATGTATATATGAATAAAGGATTTGTACAATCATTATAAGTCTTATAAACATTAGAAAAAGAGTGATGATACATTAAAGAGGTTATAAACCCTATATGTGATCTTGTATCCACTTTGAATGGATAATTGACGAAATAGTTATTCCAAGATCCTATTAATATTGTTAGCATATATAACATAGGTAATTTTATTCTATTTTAATTAATTTACTCATTTTTATATGCATTATTATTAAATAAGATGATATGTAGGCCTAACTACATGATGGCTAGACCATATACAGCCTTGTTGGTTGTTGTCAGATGAAACATGAAAGATTCATTATCTCACTCCTTATTAGCCATTTATTTAATGCTATTTAATGGTATTGTTTATTTTAAATGTCTTATATACAAAATATTAGTGTTCAATTAAGAGTTGTAAGGTTTACAGTGTTAAAATAAAGGTTTTTATAGTTAGAAATATGCCCTTTATACATCTTTTTAGGTTACATGTAGAAAATTGAAGCTATGTAATGTTTTATAGGACTAGGTTAAACCATAACAAGCATTATAATTATTTTAAATGTTATAAAAATATTAAAAGTGAGTTTTATTTGCCCTTGACCTATTGGTTGTGTAAACTAGAGTTTTAGAAGGAAAACTCACTTTCCAAGCAAATCAACCATTCAAAAAAATTAAAATTTTGTGATCACATTAATTTTGATGTTTTTAAAGTGTTATAAAATGTTTGAATCTTTTTATAATTGTTTATAATTAAATCTACTCAAAATACACTCTGAGTTAAAGGGAAAATTAGGTTTAAAACCCTCAAAAAGTAGTCTAGAAATGATTCTGAGGTCAGATCAAGAATGTTAACTATTAAATTGTGTTTTATTTCATTAGATATGAATTTTAAAATCATAATTAATATTCATATAGTAATACTTTATGTTAAATTACCTTGTTAGACAAATTAGGCCTAACTAGGCCTAGTAGACTTTATGAGGGTTTGGATGTAACAAGAGGTTTAATAATTAAATAACCTTGAAAAATGTATTTAATTATGTCATTGAGGTTATATAAAGGTAATAAATCTAAGGATATTAATCCATTTTGATTCAATATCTTAAAATTTAGTAAGATGCTTGTAGCACTTCTAGTAGCGTTGTTGCCCTATAAAGGTTCAAATGAAGATTTTAATGAAGGAATGTTGTCAAACCAATAATATTAATAGATGGTTATTATTTAGATGAATATAAACATTTTAAAATCATGATCATCTTGTCTAACCCAATTTATTGTATAGAGCCATGTGTGAGACCTAGAAACATTTTTCGAGTGTTGTGCTTTCAAACGAGTCTAATAAAGAATATTTCTTTTTTGAATGAGATGTGATACACCAAATAAGTCTTGAATAATTTTTAGGTTTACATAAATTTTTTAATGAATCTAATAATTATATGTTAAATGACCAAAGTTGTCAAAGTTGTTAAATAGTCAATCCTAATGCTCTATTGATAACCATTAATGTGTTGTTTCATTATTGAATCATAGTGGTAAGATATAATTGGTATATTAATATGAATAATAATTGCATTATAATGGTATTATAACTTAGTAAAATATTTTTTTAAATTTAAAGGTTATAAATTACAAATAAATTATGATCAAATTGTATGAATGCAGGTTGGAAGAAAGTATCTGCATCATGTGAGGAACCCTAATCCCATTGAGGATTAAAAAAGTCATAAAAGGATCAGAAATAATCTAAATAATAAAGTTAAGGATAAGAGGAATTAAGGTACCAAAATAAAAAGGTTAGGAGAGCAATAAACCTAGGTGAGGTATCAAGACATTCAACAAGGTAAAATACATACTTTCTATGGAAAGAGAGGCACATTGAGTCCTAAAGAGAGACAGATAATAAGAAAGATCACATTGTGACTCACAGGAAGAGATAGGAGGTTAAGATAAGGAAAATTTAGTAAGATGAAGAGCTTAGTTAAAGTATAATGCCATAATAAAAATATGAGAGAAGGTACCAAGAACATTGATTTAAAATTTGAGAAATAGAATATTGATTTAAATGGAATGATAGAGAAGTTGAAGATCATGGTGGAGTAGATGAAAGACTAATAAATTTAATATTGAGGTTGAAAGTTAAGAATAAAGTTAAAATGGCCCATAGAGGTACCTGTAGAAATAAAAAGAAGGCAAAGACAAACTGCCTTCATAACTAAAGAACTATGAAAGCAAAAGTCCGATTTGGGCATGGAGATGAAGGAGGTAATAAATTAGCAAGAAGTGGTGAAGGGAGTCTTAACCATATATGACATGACCCATGATGAAGAGATAATATAGAAAAACATTGTCTTCTCTTGAGAGAAAAGAGCATAAGAAAGACATTGGTTGAATGACGAAGAATAGTTTTATGAGAGTATTAGACGAAGATGATGAGTGTTCAAATAAAGGAGAGGAATATTTTAAGTCAATGGGAGAAGAAAATGACTAAAAATAAGAATAATTATTATTTGAAATACAAGGAGAGTAAATATAAAGGAAGAAATAAGATAAAGTTTTAAGGAAAAGGGAATTTTTAGAGGCAATAAGGTTTCTTTATTTTCTACTTAATCATGATTTCAGTTCATCAATTGTAGGTATGTTGAATAATAGGCTTAAGACTATGAATAAGATATTGAAATAAGAGGGTAGAGTTTGTTTTGAAGATGGATACCAAAATAGTACATCTAATCAAAAGGCTAATGATATAATATTATAGCCTATTTGAAGTTTCTAAAGGGGAAAAGTATGGAAAAGAAAATACAAAAATATGGTGAGAAGAATAAAATTCAAGATTATGTTATAAATAATGCTAATAAGGATGGTGGGATAGATAAAAATAAAGTGAGAAAACCATGGAAAACTTTTATTTTTCTAATTTAAAATTAATTTTTAGTTGTGTTTGTACATATATACAAAAAAGGGGATAAATTGAAGAGAGAGTAACTAATATTACAAACGAAGATAAGCAAGATGAAACTATGAATACAATACAATATCTTGAAGAGATAAATTAATATGTTGACGATAATAAAAGAGTAGGAAGAAAAGAGAACCAAAAGAAGAAAATAAACTAGAAGAGAATGAAAAATAAATCCAACTCTATTTGAGATGTACCTCGAGTTATCAGACACAAGGAGTTTAATCTAGGAGCATCATAAAACATGGTTCGTGATAAAAAAAATTCTTGTATCGTTGTAATCCATTTTTCCTCTGATGTTGTATATGGAAATTTTTAATAGTGTATTCATGATGTTCTTAGAAGGATTTTGGTTTAAACCATATGTTTAAAATCACCTAGTGAAGGTGTATGATCACAAGAGGAGTTAATTTGTGTACATAGCAGGTCTTGAAGGACATGATGTTATATTAAGAAGATTGTATATAATTCATTTTAAAATGTTGAATGTCATTGTTAGTTATATTAAGAGGTGTTATTCATGTTTGACAAGCTCAAATTATTGTAAATCCCCACTAAGTGGTATGTAATGTGGGATGAAGTACTAATTAAATGTGTTTGATGAGTCAACATGACACTTGGATGTGGAAAAAGGATGATAAAATATTGGTGTTTTATATTTATTATTACATTTATTTATTAAATGGATTATCCCTACACATATAAATTTAGCTTGCTTAGGTGTAAGTGGGTGACACGGTGAGTTACACCTAGATTTCTACGTACAGTTCAATTGAGTGCCACTATGAGTTCTCTTATGAATTTCATAGTGAGTTACACTCGATTCCATCATGATTTCTTCTTTGATTTAACTCCCCCTACTCCTCCTATATATTACTCTCCACTAGGATATTATAATAAAGAATCTCAACATTGTATAATCTATTTATGGATAGTAGATAATATATTTTTTGTGGAGTGCATTAACTTCATCATTATGGTAATATCTTATTGGAGAGATCTCGGTTGATGAGTATTTCAAAAACATTCAAAAACGCTTCTAAAATAAGTGAAATTTGATAAAAATTCACTAATAAGGATTCCTCACACTGGAGAAGGATAATTCAAGCATGTTTTGAAAATGTCTTGAGATGGTTCAGAGAATATTAGAAACTTTTTATAATTTGGTGAGGATCATACCACCTATAGAATTGTTACATCTCAATTTCTCAGTAAAGAAACATACTTTATTATCCATGGATATTTATAGTGAAAAGTTTGGATTTAAATATTTTATCTAAGTTTTAAAATATATGCTATTATGGGATAGTAGGATATTGGTTATGTTACATGATTACATTGATATGAATTAGTTGTAGTATATAGGTTTACATTACAAATATGTTAATTTTTTCTTTCAGTTATATTCCATGATGTATGTATATCATGATATTATGATTTAACTACCTACTTATTTGAGTTTGATGCAGGGAAAATAATCTCTTAAAGAATGATGAAGGGACATCATTATTAAAGAGGGTGATGTAGATGGAGTTGATTGGGGATGGCATAGAAACTAGCTAGAACCTTGCACATAACACATTAGCTAGCACATGTTAGATGCATAATAAAATCATTAGCATAATATGTTTTGATGCCATTTATATTAGATAGTCATTTAAATATATTTTATAACATATTTTAAATGGTTATTTGGAATTCATTTTCGGTGATTTGTATATGTGACTATTAATGAATTTGAAAATGTAAATTTGCATAATTAGTAAAAATTTCATGTTATTGATTAATGGACATATCATTAAACCATTTTAACATTTAAAGTGCTAATTTGATTTGTGAATATATATTAATTATTATTTAACAAATATGTTCTAAAAATATAGAAATAGAGAAAGAGCAGAAAAAGGAAAAATATGAAAAGTTAAAGAAGAGGCAAGTTTTAATTAACTTATTATGATTTATGCAAAAATCAGATAAAACAAAAAAATAAATAAAATAATATAAATTAACTATTATAATAAAACATAAAAAATAATAACGATAAATAAAAACAAATAAAGAAGGAAAAAATATGGAAAGGAGAAAAAGTGTCATACTATGAGAAAAGGAAGAGAGAGAGGAGAATAAAGAAGGCAATAGAGCATGGGAAGGAGTATAGAAGAGAACAAAAGACTGAAGAAGACAAGGAAAAAGGCGGGTGTAGCATAGAGAAAGGAAAAACAGAAAAGGTAGCACTGCCAGTGTGGCCTTCCAACTGTCAGGTAGGTGGAGTGATTCAGATTTTATTAGAAGTTTAGTCAAATTTATAAGTATATTTATATTTGTGAATTAAATTTTGTGATATATGATTACCATTTTCATATTACCATTTTCATGTCTAAATATTTGTATATGATTACCACCATACAATATCGATATATTATCCATTTTCATGGTTATAGCGATGAGTTTTATTACAGAGATGAGTTTAAAATTAGATATTTGAGTTAAACTATAATACACTTTAATATGGAATTGGCTGTAAAAGATATAATATATGTTTATGATATCGTAAACGTATAAGCTTATAACAAAACATTATATCGATAATATGGAATTCATTGAGAATGAAGAGTCTCTTTACTTTATCCCTGTTATTCTTTATAAAATATCAATCATTGTTGAACCACTATAAAGTTTTGATACATTGAAATGCACATGAACATGGACATGCATACTATTATATTGATATACAATTACTTATGCTTTAATATGGAAACACAATATGGATAAAACTCTGATACAGTGAAAAAGCTCTGATCTAAATGCATCTTAGTTACAATGAAATGTAACTTATATACTTTTCAAATACAGTCATAAAACCGAATTATATTATTATTGTGTACATGCCACAACACTGATAAACTTGCATTTTATCTATTATAAACTTATAGGGAGTGATCTATTCTCAGATAATTCCCCATAGCTATAAGATAATTCGGGTATCTAATCCTAGGATTATATAGCCCTCGTTGTTCTATAGATATTGGATTATAGTATAGTTATCTGGAATATTGTAAAAGCAGGGAATAATACATGTATGTAATCTATTCCCTAATAGTTTATAATTATCGTGGAATAAACTAGCATCTTTATGAAATGTACATTATGGAAATCTATTATATTTAATAAATCTGATTAATAAATAAATGTGAAATTCGGTGAGATAGATGGTCTACCTACAGTGATTTATTTATTGATTTTAGCGACTTGTATATAGCTACAGTAATTCCTAGTGTTGTGTTATATATTTTATAACAATAAACCACCATATCAGATAATTATTGAATGGATGATCAGATGGTATGGTTATCTAATGTGAGTAAATCCACCCAATTATGGTGTACCAGATCTGTTCATGGTTATATCAAACTCTTTGTGGATAACGACTTACAACTACAATGATCTGAATAATACTAATATTTCAAATACATCAACTTACTTAGAAGCAGTGATTTGTTTATATAAAAAATACATTAATTTTGATAACATCGACGTTAATATATGCAGTAACTATGTATTAATATATGGTAGTGTTATCCTTATAGTATCACTATTATTTACAAAACGTAACTTTTAATACTTTCTCTATTCTTCAATATGAAATTCTGTATTGTTGCATTCCAATTTCCACAATGGTGTTTGATTTAGACAACAATATAGTAGGGACATATGTATGTATATATCAATAATGATAATATATTTTTGATACTTCCATCAGGCAAAGGATCTGTATAACCCATAGTATGTTATTACTATATCACATATGCAATATAATAATATATTCATGATGTATTTATTTTGAAGACAACTTATTTAAGTGGAAATACATAAAGATAAAATACTAATGATATATAATCAAGTGGAACACATGTACTTTAACATATATCAATGGCTAATTAAGATATATGTTGAATCTCTCATTTGTGATCCGTATGTGTGTGTAGAACTGAATATTTAGAATAATTCCTTTTTGTGCCATCCTTTACATGTGATAAATATATTCATATTAACATAAATAGTGATATCTTTCCTAGATCATATTTAGAATAATTCCTTTTTGTGCCATCCTTTACATGTGATAAATAGATTCATATTTGCATGTTTGGAATCTTTATGTGAGTACAATATTATTTATAACAAGTCAAGAAAATCAAACTTACATAGGATAATATGCATATCCATCTATAAGGAGCTATGTGACTATTAGAAAGTTATAAATAATGGTGATCTGATATGGGTATAAATAGTTTGTTGCCTATGATAATTTGGGAGTATTAGTAATAAATCATCTATGTATTAAAGACTAAATCATTGATTATAATTCTAATGACTATGGAAATTTATAAACCATATTTATATATTGGTAAGTAATTTTAAGTAAAACATAGTATGAATACAATTAATATATATTAGGGTATTTATATATAAAATATATCTCTACATGGACTTCGGTATTCATATAAAATAATACATATATAGGAGTATTGGGTCATATGCTTAAGGTTGTAGATAAATGGATGGATAAACTAAGCCAAAGGGTCTGTTTGGTCTTGAAAATTATAAACTATATTGATACATCCTCCTAGAGATATAATAATTATTTGAATGAAAGATTTTGTTCACATGGACATAACTTGGTTACCAGATTTTTTAGGAATAATATGACTGTTAGTATATATATATATATATATATATATATATATATATATATATATATATATATATATATATATAGTAATGAAAACTAGTGAGTAGAACATACTATGAGTAAATAGGAGAAAATGTTTGGATAATATAACATATGTTAGTTCATCATGATGTGTGCCTATTAGTTATATTAGCATGCAGTTTAAACATAGAATATACACATGTGGTATAAATTGTACCTGTTTGCCTATTATTTAGGAATACGAGACATTTTATTCTTGAATTATAAGATAGATTGTTTATAATTATGTAGTGGTGATCATGAACAATGACCTATTATATTATGGGATGTCATAGAGTATTCTATGTTTGAAAATTATAGCCTAAATGTATGTTATATCTTGGTGGTACAAACTATAATTATTAGGTCTAGATACATTCATATTTTTGATGGACTAAATGTATGCATGTTGGTTTTCATTATGAATGGAATATTTTATGATAGTTATTATGACCATGTATATATGTAAATATAATGCCCCATGAGAATATAATAAATGCTAGAATCAAATATTATATGTTTCATTGGAACTAAGACTTTCATTGTTATATCTAGTTGCTTGAACAAAAGTTTATGTTTCTATTTGTTTTAACAATTTTATTATGTTATTTTATAGTATTAGTAGTTTAATTTAAAAATAATAGACTATGATGATATAGGTTATTAGACTATGTTGTATATTTAGAAACTACTTATAGTAATTAAAACCTACAGCTAGATGAATATTATACCCAGATGGTATAAAATGTAGTTATTAATTTTATTATGGGATATATAATGATTTCAGATTCATTCATATGTTTAAAGGAATAAATATATACTTTTCTGATTATTTATTTTCTTAGTATGTTATGTGATATGGTTGATAGTAGGATGTAATTTGTATGAATCTATGTGTTATACTATATTAACCAAATATCGCATTGGTAATATTGAGTAAGTAGTGAGATGAATTTCATTATCTTACTAGCATCACAATGCCAAAAAAAAAAATTGATCAAGTGGTTTTTATAAAATTGACTTATCCTTAGATCATTATTTATTATTAAAAAATTGAACCAAGTAATGTTTAGTAAGACATTCTCATTTCATGAGTATGATTTACATGTTTATGTGATATCTTGTAATACAATAAGTTTCTATGATACACCACAAGTTTAATTTTAAAAACTATATAGCACACAGGTATTATTTTGTCTCTCTATAGTTTTGCTCTATCACTGTCTACTCATCTTTGAAGGGAGAGTCATTCCTTGACGAGATTAGTGTGGAGGATCATTGGTCCATGGTCGGTGTGAAAAATTATTCAGATGATGATGTCCCTCCCCACAACAATACTATTTTTAAGATGACGTTGAATATTATCATAGATACTAGAGTTTAGGGACCTATGCTTTAAGTAGCCATGTATCTTATATATGTACATTATATTATATTTATTATTGAAACATTGTCATGATGATCTATAATTATTTATTTATTTTTCATTGATGGATGTGGTTGTAGGCATGTATTAACTATCACTAGTTAATTGTAATTACTTTGCATATTTTTATTATGACATATTTTTTATGATGATATTGATTAGTGATATATGATGTTTTATGCTTAATTTATAGTTATCACACATTGAGTATTTATGTGATTACTGATTATATTCTAATAAGGTAATTTATTTATAGTATATTTGTTTAATTAAATAATAATGTATTTCTATGTCAAACTGAACAGAGTTGTTACATGTGTTTTCAGAGTTGTGGATCAAAATCTAAGATCTAATGAGTCCATTACAATTTTCATATCCTTTTGTTTATAATAAAAGAGAATAGTGAAATATGTGTGGTACATTAAGTGTTAATTTTAAGAAAAAATCTACCCCCTTTGAGTTGTTAAACGATTAGTTTATCAAGTGTCTCAATGGTGATGGTTTTAATTGATCTTTATTAGGAGAGTGCATAACATAGTTCATGAGTCATGAATAAGAGATTCTTATAATGTTTTTATCACTTAGATCGAGAACACCTTGAGAATGATTACATACTTACTTGATAATCAAGTCACCTTTATCATTTATGTTTTGTGTTGTGACTATTTAAAAATCATGGGATGCTTCTCACTTAAGTATTTATCCATTATTTTTGTGTCTTATATTCATTAATGCAAGGAGTAGAAAATCTTATAAGACCATTTTTAGATTGGCACCACCTAGTGTAGTGGTGATTCTCCCTGTAGTGGAGTGTAGTTATATTTTTTGAGGACTCCAATATGTTATAATTTGGCTCATGAGATGTCACCACCTATGTTTATGTGCATTAGAAAGAAGTGTCATCTCTCATAGTTAGCTTATAAGTGAGTTTTTACTCTCTTACCTTCCTTCATATAATTATAAGTCCCCCAAGGGGACTCATATTTTTATGATGTTGATTTAATGTTTCCTTGAACAAAATTTGTTTCTGAAAACTTGTTTTGACCTTATTCCCTTGAGTTTAAGGGATAGTGTCTTCTACACCTTGTTGGGAAATAATTTTTAGGATTGGATGGATTGATGCATCTATGTGGTTAGTTTTTACCTTTCAATTATGAAAATAGGTTCTGATACTATACATACAAGTTTGGTAAGTATGTAGCAGTTTTGAAAACTTGGGTTGCAGTGTATATTCCATACCATTTGATGTTATTTAAGAGTTGTGTTTCTAAAATGTTATTTATCTACTTTCCACTTGTAACTTTTTAGAGTAACTACTTAATCTAACTTGTGAACCTATACCACATGGAGTGGTGAATATTGAATTTATATTGATTCTAGATTAATAATTATAAGTTGATTATAATCATTATATTATTATATACATTTGATTAGATTTAAATTATTATCTTTCTTAAAAACATGTTTTGATGAGACATTTATGTACCTTTAACTAAGAGAGAGTAGGGTATAGGATGTGAAGAATATCTTTTCAATCTAAGGGGTCGAAATAAACTTATAACTTGTTGTGTAACTAATTGAGCAAGCCAAAAGGCATTATCTCACTTATTTTATAAATTTTTGAATACTGTGTGATACTTGACCTTTGTATGTTATGTTAATTTTAACATTATTTCCTCTAAACTATGAATATAATAGAATATGTTAAATTATGAAATATGATACTAGTTATGTTTGGCTAGTGATAACTTTATATAATTATGGAATGATTTTATGATTTTTCTTGTAATGTAAGTTGGTATAAATTGAATTATTTATCATATATCATTTATTTCTAGGATCTATTATTATATATTGTGATTCATTTAACCTTGTGCACATTGTGATGATCATTAAGTTATGAAGACCTAAGGGAATAATGGTGAATTAGGAATGTGAGTACTAAAGTATGAGAGTAGATTCTATTTAGTCTCACATTGACTCAGTAGTTATTGAGTTTGAATTTGAGAAAGGAGATTGTCAAATTTAGTATTTAGTAGATGGATTTGTCAAATTTAAACATATGGCCATATGCACGTATATTCAAGAATGTTTACTCCTTAATTTTGTATACATTATAAATGTAGTATTTTTAGTTCTTATTCATATTCATAGTTATTGGCAAAACATGATAATATTAAATTATTTAAATGTTTTGATTAATGCTTAGTTAGTGCATTCTATTATATTTCTAGTTAGAGTGGCTAGATAACATTACTTACATAATAGATTAGGTGGCATACGTATTTAACAGTTATGTTATAGTTAGGTGATCAGTTACATATCTATAATTATTAATCTATGTATTTATATTTGTCTCTTCATACTCAATAAGACATCATATCATTCATTCATCATTTTCATTCATTGGTATCACAATGCCATTCATTTCTAAGCATAATGGCTAACTAAATCATTTGCAGGGGCAACTCAATTTTTTTGGGTTGTCCCATTAATGAAGTATTTCTATTTCAATTTTTTTAGGCATTGTTGTTATTCAAGTTTATTAGTTTTGGTTGTAGAAATAAGAAGAGCCCCATTTTATCGATTATGGCATAGGAGGAATAAAATCCAAAGATAAACCAATAGGATAAATCATTGTTAAGATTGTGGTAGTGGTGGTAGGTTTGCGTGCTAGAAAAATCATTCTTAAGGTCGTGAAACTGGTGGTAGATTTGATAGAGTCACTTTTGAGCTCTTTTAGATTAGTGACTTTGCATTCTCTATGAACATAGAACCCTTGTGTGTAGCGTAGTAGAGTTGAATAAGTAGCTAAAATACTTTGGTTGACACCTACCATGTAAATCCTCCCATCATGCATAATCTAGGTCTGTTATAAATCTCTTCAACTCTTATCATTTCCACTAGCATGCATGCATTCTATTTTTGAAATCATCCAACATTGACAACACTTACTATGTTATTATGCTTTATTACACTTCTTACTTGGAATTCAACCCATCTCCCAACTCTCCAGCTTCCTATCATGCTTGAAAGTCACATGCTCAATGCCGATCCTAGCATTTTTATGACACACGGATATAATTAAAACAAATGAAAATATCATGAATATTTGCTTTTTTAGAAATATGTATAGATAGGTATTTTATATTATGTATTTAGGTATCCTCTATATGGTTTTATTCATCAAGTTAAAAGGTATTAAAACTCATCAAGTTTAAGCTTTTAATCTTTATTTCCATATAGCCTATCTTTTATATAGGTTCTCTGTTTGTAGTTCCATAGGTAAAGTTTTTTTTTTTTTTCTTCTTTTTTTTTTTTCCAATAAAATTCATTTAATTCATATGAATTTAAGCCATTTAAATTTTCTTAGTATATGTGTCAGTCACATATATTTAATATTAAGTTGGGAAAATTTACAGTTGTCGCATTTATGAGTTGAAATAAAATAAAGAAAGTCATGTCATCTAGAGTCAATATTATTTTGTCTAGACTGAATATTATTTTGTGTCCATTATCAATATTTTCAAAATTCAAAAATATCTTGTATGGATGAATTATCTAGTGAACTTGATGTTTTAAGTCATATGTGTAAATGGGATAGTTTTTGTCCTAAAAATAAATGGCATGCAAGGGTTGATATTCAAAGCCAGATTTACTGAGTGAAGCAACATCATTTACTAAAGGTTAGAGGATACACGGAGGTTGGAGGATATTTGACATCCTCTCATGAGTCACCTATGATGGGGTTATACCATTGCTATGGTGATAGATTTTAATGTGTTTATTTTATGTTTTGTAGTTTATTTTTCAATAAATTACTAAGCATTATTTTTCAGTTTGGTACCTCCTAAAAAAGAATGTTGTGGGGAGAAAAAGCACTAAATTAGTGCTTGGTTATTTAAAAAGAGTTTTTGGTAATCTGATAAACCACAAAAATGCAATAGAAACCTCTTGTAACTCTCCAGGTTCATAGTCAACCTACAACAAAAAACCATATGGGTTTGTGGTAATCATTATAATCTAAAAATCCATCGAAGGTGTTAACAAAGAGAATTTTTTCTATCACTTCCAATTTTTTGGTAATCTTCCAATAAAAAATCATGGTGGCATAAAGAGCTTGAAGTCACAAGGATGGCATGCCACCTCAGAAATTGAGCAAGCTATGTGGATAGTGTAAATCTATTTACAGTGTTTGTAATAAAGGGGGAACCACTATCAAGAAATATGATGTTTGTATAAACAATGTAATATAAGGGGAATGTTGGTGAAATTTGATAATTTTACATTGTTTAAATATGTTGATTAATGTTTAATTAGTGCATTTTGTTATAGCGCTAGTTAGAGTGGTTAGATAACATTGGTTAAATAGCAGATTAGGTGACATACATACTTAGCATTTATGTGACTATTAGGTAATCAATTACAGATTTGTAACTATTAATATTTATATAAATTTGTCTCTTCATACTCAATAGGACATCTAGCATTCAGTCATCATTTTCCTTCAATACTTTATAGGAGATATGAGGACTAGTGGAATATTGGCATGTTATACTTATTAGGAGGTACGAGGAGTAGTGATGATATTAACTTATACACATCATTCTTTCTAAGTTCTCTAAATATTTTTCTCTAGAATAAGAAAAATGCTCTATAGTATAAAGAGATGTGTTGAGGGGATGGAAGGCTTTGTGGAACTCTCCCTAGCCATTATCTTTGGCTTTTGTGATGAACCCATGTATTTTTGCCTAAATTCAAGAAGTCAGAGAAAATATTACTATGTTATATGGGACCCTTTGAGGTATTATAATGGTCATCCCTATATTCTATAGGGTTTCTTTGTCATTTCTAGACCCCAAGGTGGTCATGGTAGAACCAATCATAATAATTGACACTCATATACATCATTTGTATAATTGAGAGATGTCATAGCATAGGGTCTTTTGCAACTAAGAATCTGATAATTGTTCTACTTGAAGGATTGTGATGAGTTTTTCAAATTATTTTCTTGATTTATACTTCATACTATTTTATTTTTCTATTGAATAATGTTTTTAATTCAAAATTTATGTTTCAATAAGAGTCATCTGAGATGATGACTAGCTTTAGGGGGAAGGATATTACATCCTAATTCCTCACTAAGCAAAATTACTTGATTATTTATAGATATTTATAGTGATAAATTTAAATTTTTATATTTTAACTAAGCTTTGAGATATATATTTCTATGGAACAATAAGATATTGCTTAGTTTACATGATTATATTTTTAAAAGTTAGTTTTTGTATATAAATTTATATTACAAACATGTTGATTTGTGATTTTAGTTACATTTTATCATATATGTAAGTCATGATGTTATAATATAACTACCTAATTATTATGAGTTTGATATGAAATAAATCATCTCTCAGAGTGTGATGGAAGGTGAACATCATTGGAGAGAATGACGTAGATGGAGTTGTTGGGAGATGGCAAAGAAACCAGCTAGAACCCTACACCACATTAACTATCACATGTTAGATGCATATTAAAATAGTTATCATAATGTGTTCTGATTTTATTTACATTATATAATTGTTTAAACATGGTTACTATCATAGTTTAAATAGTTATTTGAAATTCATCTTGCATAACTTGCATGTGTGATTATTAATGCTTTTAAAAATATAAATTTAGGTAATTAGTTCAAATTCAAAGTTATTTATTAATGGATCTGTCATGAAACTATTTTTAAATTTAAAGTGATAATTTAATTATAAAATATATATTTATTATTATTTAGCAAATATTCTCTAATAAATGTAGAAATAGAGAAAAAGTGAAAAACTAAAAATAAAATGGCAAATTAAAAAAAAGAGACAATTTTTTTATTAAATCTCTAGAATTATGTGAAAAGGAGATAAACTAAATAAATAAATAAATAAAATAAAATAATGTAAATTCATTGTAATAATAAAATAATAATAATAATAATAATAATAATAACAAAAATAGAAGTAAAAATTTTGGAAAGGAAAAACCGTGCCATACTCTTAGAAGAGGAACATAGAGAGGAGAAGAAGGTTGAAGGAAAAATAGAATGTAAATATAGTGAAGGAGAGGAATAATTAATTGATAATATTGCATAGTATAAGCATATATATACAGAGAGAAATGATTCATAACTGAATAACAGTTATAGAACTATAATACCTAACCATTAATCTAATTATGCTAATCACTAAGCTAGTTAAAAAACTTAGAGTAACAGAACATTAAAATTTATAATGTAATACATATTGGATTTTTTAACATTCCCCCCTTTATTACATTATTTTTACAAACATAATTTTTCTTGATAGTGGTCCCCCCTTTATTACAAACACTGTAAAAATATTTATACTCTCTGCATAGCCTATTCACTTTTTGAGGTGGCATGATATCTTTGTGGCTTCAAGGTCTTGGTGTCAGCTTGGTTTTTCCTTGTAAGATTATCAAAAACCTGGAAGTGACAGGGACACTTCTCTCTGATACCACCTTCAGTGGTTTCTCAGACTACAAGGATTATCACAAACCCATATGGCTTTCTGTTGTAGGTTGACCATGAACCTAAAGGGTTGCAAGAGGTTTCTACTATACTTCAAAGGTTTCTTAGATTACCACAAACCCTTTTACAAAAACTAAGGATTATTTTAGTATTTTTTTTCCTCACAACATTCTTTTTCAAGAGGTAAAAAATTAGAAAATGATGCTCAACAATTTATTTGAAAAACACACTGCAAAACATAAAAAAACACACGAAAAATGACCACCATATCAATGGTGCAACCTCATCGTAGGCAACTCAAGAGAGGATGCCAATTATCCTCTAGCCTCTAGTAAAATAAGCTACTTACTCAGCTGATATCTAGATAAAGTTCATATCCATGTCGTTTATGAGGACAAAACTCTCCCACTAACACATATGACTCAGTACGTTAGGTTCCCTTGATAATATATCCGTACGATTTTTTTTTGACTTTTGATAATATTCAAAATAGACTCAAAACAATATTAACTCTAGACAAAACAATATTGAATCTAAATGACTTTTTTATTATTATTATTATTATTATTATTATTATTATTATTATTATTATTATTATTAAATATTTCTTAAAATAATCGACTATTATTATGATGACTTAGACTCGACAAAATAACTCAAAACTAATTTTAACAACTATTTGAACTAGAAAAATGATTCGACTAAAAAAAACTAATTGACTATAGTAAAATAAAAAGACTTTAAAACCTATAATTTAATAGACTTTTGACACATTATTCAACTTTAATTTTTTAATGAGACAAAATGAAAGACTCAGCGTAAAAACAAAACCTAAAATATGACCTATGAGAGTATAATTAGATGAACGGAGCAACAGATTTGATGAACCCAGATGAATATGAAGGACATTGAAGTCAATACATGAAGCTGAGCATTGGAAGACAGTGGGTGGCAATGGATCAGGTATATGGATGTAGCACATCCTCAAAATTTGATATTGCAATTTATGAGGTAGATTGACCCATGAAGGGCAACATGGCAATATGCAGGAAAGGCTTCTTTGAAAACATGCATAGCATAACAACGTGTTGATTTATCGAAAAAAAAAAAAAAATAGCTATCTCAAATGCTAGAATCCATAGATATATAGGCTTAAGTTAATCATTGCTCTAATGAACATACGGACTTAGAGATATTCTTCCACTTACTTTCACACTTTCTATGCACAATTTCTCAGGCTTCACCACTTTTGTCTTCTACCAGCACCAAATGCTCCAAGTCGATCCTCAGTTTCCCACTATAGGTCACCATATTGGTTTGGCATCTTCAAGCTTCATTTACCAGTGATTTCCATGCTTCACGCTATGCACGTCTCAGGTTACAAGCTTTCTCTATAGTATAATAACTAAAATTATAGCTAATCCAAAACAATGGAATAAATATTAGCATATCTAGATCTTATTTTCATATTTAGAGGTAAAATGAACTGCAATTTCCCCTCATGACAATGGTCAAGATCTCAATATGAACCGGAGAGCTCTGATACCAATGAAGGAAAAATATAATACAAATACAATGAAGGAGCAGAATACTTAATTAATATTATTGCACAGTATAAGCATATATATATAGAGAGAGAGAGACAGAGAGAAATGATTCATAACTAAATAATAGTTATAAAATTGTAATACCTAACCATTAATCTAATTATGCTAATTACTAAGCTAGTTAAAAAACCTAGCATAATAGAGCATTACGCTTTACAATGTAATATATATCAAATTTTTCCAACAAAGGCAACAGAGCATGGGATGGAGTATTGAAGAGAAAAAAATACTAGAGAAGATAATGAAACATGTCGGTACAACATAGAGAATGTAATAAAAATAAAAGAGAAAAGGTAGCACTACAAGTATGTCCTCCCAACTACTAGGTAGGTGGACTGGTTCATACTTTATTGGAAGTTTAGTAAAATTTCTGGGTATAATTGTATTTGTGTTAATTTAATTTTGTGCTTTGTATATGTCTGTGTGTTTGCATATGTTATTTGATACTGTATGAGCTTTATGAATTATGATTATCTCACACAATATTACATCGTATAAGCATAGATTAGCATTTTCATGTCTAAATATTCGTATATGATTACCACCAAATGATATTGATATAGTATCAGTTTTCATGGTTATAATGGTGAGTTTTATAACAATGATGAGTTTAAAATTAGATATTTGAGTTAAAATATAATATGTTTTAATATGAAATTTTATATAACATATATAGTAAATATTTATGATATAGTAAATGTATAAGCTAATAAAGAAATATTATATTGATAGTATGGAATTCACTAAGAATGAAGAGTCTCTTTACTTTATCATTTTTATACTTTATAAAATATGGAACATTTTTGAATCCCTATAAAGCTATAATACAACTAAATGCACATGAATACAGACATGCATACTTTTATATTTATATACAATTACTTATGCTTTAATAAAGAAACACTATACAGATAAAACTCTGATATACCAAAAATTTCTGATAAAATAAAGCTCTAATTAAAATGCATCTTAGTTACATCAAACTATAACTTATATACTTTTTGAATATGCACATAAAACTGAATTATATCACTATTGTGTACATGCCACAATGTTAATAAACTTGCATATTATCTATTATAAACTTATAATGAGCATTGTATTCCCAAATAATTCCCCATAGCTATCAGATAATTCTTTTATCTAATCCTAGGATTATATAGCCTCCATTATTATGTGCACACTTTATTATATTATAATTATCTGGAATATGCTAATAGTGGGGAACAATTTATGTATGTAATATATTACCTAATAGTTTTTAATTAGTGTCGAATAAAATTGCATCTGTATTATGGAAATATATTATAGCTAATGCATATGATTAACAAATAAGCATGGCATATGGTCTACCTACAGTGATTTAAATATTGATTACAACTTCTTCTAGATGACTGCAGTGATTCATATTGCTGTGTTATATATTTTATAAAAATAGAACACCGCGTCAAATAGTTATTGAACAATTATTAGATGGTATAGCAATCTGAGGTGCGTTATTTCACCCAATTGCGGCATACTAGATATATTCATGGATATAGAAAACTCTTTATGGACAATGAATTATAATGACATCGGTCAGAATAATATTGATATTCCAAATACAATGACTTACTTAGAATCATAAATTTGTTTACATAGAAAATACATTAATTTTGGTAACAATCATGTTAATATATGCACTAGTTGTGCATTAATATATGGTAGCACTATTCTTATGGTATCTCTATTATTTACAATATGTAGCTCATTATAGCATCTATATTCTTTAATAAAAAATATAAAGTGTTGCATTCTAATTTCCATATCAGTATAGTAGGGGCATATATATATATAGAAATTAGAATAGAATAGTGTATAATAGGGGCATGTATAGTATATATGCTCCTATTATACACTATTCCATTATAATTTTCATATATATATATATAAAGAGATCAAAAATATATTATCATCATATATATATATATATATATATATATATTAACAATGGTAATATATTTTTGATGTTTTTATTAGGTGAAGGATCTATATAACTCATTGTATGTTATTGCTATATTACATATTTGGTATAATAATATATTCATGACATATTTATTATAAAGATGCTTTATTTAAGTGGAAATATATTAAGATCAAATATTAGGTATATATAATGGAGTGGAATACATGTACTTTACAAAAAAATATAGTAAACATATATCAATGGCTAATTAAGATATGGCTTGAACCTCTCATTTCTGATATGAATATATATAAAAATATATGTGTGTATACACATATGTACCATTGAATATTTGGAATATTTCCTTTTTATGGCATCCCTTACATGTGATACCTATATTCAAATTTGTATACATAGTGGTATCTTTGTCAGATCCAATGTGTTTAGAATCTTTAAATGTGTGTAAGTATTATTTAAAATAAGTTGACAAAATCAAACTTAAATGAGATAATATGCATAAACGGCTATAAGTAATTTTGTGAGTGTTATAATGTTATAAATAATGGTGATCTAATATGGTTATAAATAGTATGTTGCCTATGATAATATGGGATTATTAGTAATAGATCATCAATGTATTAATGACCAAGTCATTGATCAAAATTCTAGTGACTGTGGACATTTAAAATTCATATTTATATATTGGTAATAACTTTAATGTGAAACATAGTATCAATACGACTAATATATATGATGGTATTCATATAGAAAATATATATCTACATGGACTTGGGTATTCATATAAAATATTACATATATAAGAGTATTAGGTCATATGCATGAGGTTGTTTCTAAATGGATGATTAAACTAAGTCAGAAGGTCCCATGGGTCTTGAAAATTATAAACCATATGGATACATCATCTTAGAGATATAATAATTATTTGAATGAAATATTATGTTCACATGGGACATAACTTACCATATTCTTCAACAAAATTATATATATATATATATATATGAAAACTGGTGAGCAGAACATACTATGAGTAAAAAGGAGAAAATGTTTACACAATATATCATATGTTAATACATCAATATGTGTGCTTTTAAGTTATAGTAACATGCTATTTAAATATAAAATATACTTGAGTTGTATAAATTGTAATTGTTTTCTTATTATATAGGTATATGGGATGTTTGATTGTTGAATTGTAAGATTATTTGTAACTATGTAATTGTCATCATGAATAATGAACTATGATATTATGAAATTTTATAGAGTGTTTTATGTTTGAAAACTATAGTCTAAATATATATTATATCCAGGTGGTACAAACTATACTTTTTATGTCTAAATACTTTCATATGTTTGATGGAATAATTGTATTCATATTGGTTATTACTATGAATAGCATGTTTTGTGATTGTTAGTAGGAGCTTATTTTTGCATGCATAGAATCCCTCCTTAGAGTATAATAAATGCTAGAATGGAATATTATATTTTTCATAGGAACAAAGACTTTCTTTACTATATCTAGTTATTTGAATAGAAGTTAGTATTTGAATTCATTTAAACACATTTATTATGTTTGATTATGGCATTAGTAGTTGTGCTTAATAAAATTAGACTATGATAATATTGGCTATTATAGGGTGTTGTATATTTAGAAACTATTTATAGTAATTATAAATTGTCGTTAGCTGAATATTATATCTGAATGGTATAAATTGTAGTTATTATTTTTATTATGAGATAGATAATAATGTGAGATTCCTTCATATGTTTGATAAAATAAATTTATGGTTTTAGGATTATTTTTATGCTTAAATGTTATGTGATGTGGTTGTTATTAAGATGTGATTTATATGAATATATTGGTTATATTATGTTAACCACATCTCGCACTAATGTGATATTGAGTAAGTAGTGAGACAAATTTTACTATCTTATTAGCATCATAATACCAAATGAAGGTAATTTGATAAAGTAGTATGTAAAAAATTGACTGATGCTTACATTATTATTTATTATTGAAAATTTGAGAAAAGTAATTGTTGGTGAGACATTATCATTTTTTGAGTATAATTTACATGTTTTAATGATATCTTTCAATATAACCAATTTCTATGATACACTACATGTTTAGTTTTAAAAATTATACAACACACATGTACTAGCTTGTCTCTCTCAATTGCTGTACCATCACTAAATCCTCATCCATGAAAAGAGGGTCATTCCTTAATGAGATTAATGTGATGTACTATTGGTCTTTGGTTGGTGTGGAAAAGTTTTCAAATGATGCTCTCTCTCCCCATAATAATACTACTTTTGGGATGACGCTTGAGATTGCTATATATACTAGAATATATGGAACTATGCTTTGTGGAGACATGTATCTTATATATTTACATTGTATTTTATTTATTACTGCGACATTATCATGATGAGCTATAATTACTTATTTATTATATATTGATAGTATTGGTTGTACGCATGTATCTGTCATGGCTTGTTAATTGTAATTACTTTGTATACTTGTATTATGATGTGTTTCTTATGATGATAGTGATCAGTAATAGATGATGTTGTATGCTTGATTTACATTTATCACACTTTGAGTATTTATATAACATGTGTAATCTAGTTAGATCCTCCTACTGTAAAATATTTACAGAATATGTGTTTAATTAAAATAAAAATAAAAATCATATATTTATATGCCAAACCTAGTGGGGTTGTTAAATGGACTTAAAGAGAGCTACAAAACCAATGTGTGAATGGAGAAGAAAGTAGTGTGTGTGCTTTTAAGAAAGGTTCTTGGAGAAGTAGAGAAAATATTAGTTGTTCTTGGCCCACATTACATAATTTTACATAATGGGTATTGTTGTAATAGTGTATATAAGAATAAGAGTCATTGTAATTCTTTTGAAGATGTGTGTGTGTGTGTGTGTGTGTGTGTGTGTGTGTGAGTGAGAGAGAGAGAGAGAGAGAGGGGGGGCATAAACTCTATATTTGAGCTTGTATGCTTTTATATTCTTTGAATGTAAAATTTTGGAAAGAATTATTTCAAGATCCTATGAATATTTTTATCATCTACAACATCTTATTTTAAGTAATGTTATCATTTTTACATGCATTATGATTAAATCAGATGATATGTAAGATTGACTTGATGATTAGACTATAAATAGTATTTTTTGTTGTGTTTGGAGGAAACATGGAATAGTTGTGCTCTCACACTATGTTAGACACTTATTAAATGTGATTTCATGGAATTTTTGGTTTCAAATGTCTTCTATACAAAATATCATTGTTCAATTAGGAGTTTCAGGGTTTACAGTGTTAAAATAATGATTTTAATAGTTGGAAACATTCCTTATATACATATTTTTGTAATGTATGTAGAAAATTAAATCTATGAAAATATTTATGGGACTGGAACAAAATATAATCAATCATTAGATTGATTTAAAATGATACAAAAATATTAAAAGTGAATTTTACCCCCTCTCAACTTGATGATTGCCTGAATTAGGATTTCAGAAGGAAAGCTAAATTTTAAAGAAAATTAACCACAAAAAAATTCTAAATGTCTTTGAGCATATTGATTTTGATGTTTTTAAGTGTTATAAAAGGTTTGAATCCATTTGGAGTTGTGTAGAAGAATATATACTCAAAATACACTATGAGTTGAAGGGAAAACAAGGTTTAAAACCGAAAAAAATAGTCTAGAAAATATATGGAGGTCAAATCAAGGAATGAAACTATTAAATTATGTTTGATTTCATAAAATATGAATTTTATATTCTTAATTAATCTTCACATAGTAATATTTTGTGTTAAATCACATTATTATACCAATTAGGCCTTGTATCCTTCTTGAGGATTTTGATATTAAGGAGAGGTCTGTTGATTGAATAAACCTTGGAAATTGTATTGAATTGTGTCATTAAGGTTATATAAAGGTGATAAAGTTGAGGATAGTAAGCCATTTGGACTAAATCCCTTAAAATATAGTAAGACGCTTGTAGCCCTTCTAGTAGCCTAGAATAAATAGTCTTGATGTTCTATTGAGAACCATTAATGTGTCACATAGCTAAGATATCATTGATATATTATTGGGCTTACTACTTACAGCAGGATACTCTATATATCCTCCTAATTTTATTTATCAATGTGTCATTTGTCATCATTTACTCTTGGAATGACTTCAACCACTCATAATTATTCGAAGATTGTGTTCCTTGTTCTATCTTTGACTATAAGATTACCTTCAGCTGCATTTTCCTCTACTCTCATTTACTTTCCTATTGGCTATAAGGTCAATTATCACTTCTTATCGTAGTATCCATTCCATAATAATTTGTTTGTACATAAATCTTCTTGTGGCCTCTCTCTATCTTGTTTTCCTTTACTTCAGTTTTTGAGTAGATGCATTTATTGTGCTCATTCTAATCAGTTTCACTCTCAATATGATACCTTCCTAAGCCTAATTGTATTGCACGTGCACCTTAAATATCTACCAACCAACATGGTTTTGATCGTAGCCTTTGTTTAATTATTTTTTCTTCAATATTTTTGTGGGCATGCCACAAGGCTTATTATAAATATTATTTTACACTTTGATGGTTATGAATCCCTTTGTTTATTTTCTTAGTATATTTTATTTCGACATACACACATATATTAGTCCTCATAAACCTGTACATCATCTTGTGTTTATGCCACTTATGCATGAACTTATAAGTACTTATGCACTCAATGAGTCATATAAACAAATTGCGTAAGGGTGATTACCATCACCAATCCCCTTTTGTGATCCATGTTTATTATAGTTGTCCTTTGTTGAAGCTCTCACTTATGGTACATTAACTTAGATAACACACTGATTGACTAACTGCAAACCAAACCAACTCATTTCATAGTCAATATATGAAAATAGGACCCATTCAAAATAAACTATCTTTTGCACAAGCACCAAACTCATCATGGCAGCTGTGTGGTATAAAGAGAGATAAATTATATCACGTTAATAAAACACTTATTTATTATATCAATAATAAACATATATTATTCTATGATAGAATATAATATCATTAAGGAGATATATATGTTAAATTATAACAATAATAATTATAATTTCACATAGCAATGGTCCAAATCCCATTGATACTTAACCACGTACCTAAGTACCTAAGCCAGAGTGAGGCTAGGTGGGGCATTATAGGAAAGAAAATCAGTAGTGATATAAAATTTTTGGATTAAGTAGAGTTGAGAAATTGAGTTGGCGGGATTGATTGGTGCATATTACCATTATACAAATCGTGTAGTGACCCTCCAAGCATATAATCCAGAATGAACTCTGTGGCTTCCATTACAATTTATGACCTCCGATAATATAATCCAGAATGAATTCTGTTGCTTCCATTACAATTTATGAACACCGACACACTCCATATGTCTCTAGATATGTTTTTCTTTTTATTTGTCAATGGCAACATGGTGACTTATCATAGTGGGGAGTGGACTAATCCTTTAATATTGACAATGATTAACATGAATATGTACTCTAGTCATCACCGGCTGAGACTTCAGATTGGAAACTCATTGGATTATCCTCTACAATTCAGAGACTGGGATTTAATAGGGTAATTTTTTGGATTTCATTTCATTTATATTTTAGGACTAATTTTTATCGGGCATCACAAATCATTGATTTCAGATTTTTGTGTCGTGCTCAGGCATGCTCATGCCGCCAATCTGTTAGACAAATGAAGGCTTGAACTGGGTATTAAAATTTGACGTTCTTAATACAAACTTCAAAGTTGAGGAGTTTCTTTGAAATTGATCCCAAGGATTCATGTTTAAGCAATCAAGTACATGAATTTTAGTACAATTCTTTAAGTGGTTTATACCATGCCAGGACATTTATAATGGATTTAATATTTTTTTGGATTTAGATTACATAAAATGGCAGCAGATGCCGTGAAAATAGGACAATTTTTTTGGGTCAAAGAATGTCTCGAGTAAATTATAAAACTGTAGATCCATATTTCATTTTGTATAAGCTAAGGTCGCTGAAACATTGAGATGGAAAATAAAGTAAATATTTTTTAAGACAGTAATGCTTGTTTTATATTTGAACATTATTAGATAATGTTTAGCGTCATACATGTCGGTAAAATGTTTAATCTTTGAAGAGTTGATATTATATCTGAAATTGTGCTTTAAAATAATTATTTGTGCCTGATTGAAATGGAAAATTTATTGTATTTTAATATAAGCAATAATTCATGTGTTACAAATGGCTCGCCCAACATTTTATATCAATTAATTTTTACATACGTCCTCTAGGAGTCAGCCTAGCATGGAATATCCTTCGATGTATGTTTTTGGGATATGTTGTTTCTTTGGACATCCTCCAATGGGAATCTAATAAAAGGGTAGTTTCGTAGTGTCTTACAAAGTGAACCAGGTAGAACTCATTTTTTTGGGGTATTTAAATTTTGAGAAGCATTACAACAAACTAAATTATGGTCTCATTTAAATAATTATTTTTTTATTTTTTTATTTTTTTATTTATTTTTTATTTTTTAATTTATTTATGGTCTCGGTAATATGTACAATACTGCTTTGTAATATTGGTCCTCTTTTATCACGCGGAAGCTCTAATTTGACTAGAATTAAAATGTCCTTATCTAGAAGGAAAGGCATCCATATATGGTCTAGAATTCAAAGAAGATGTGTTTCTTGATATAAAGAATGTGTGGGTAGTATTGGGTCCGATCTTTCGAGTCTCTTTGTAGAGCCCATTATCATATAAATATTGAAGCCAATGATTAGAAGTTGTTCTATATTGAAAACATAACTATCATGAGAGAAATATGATTATCAGGTTTATGTTTCGAAAACAAAAAGAAAGAATATTACATATCTAAGTAAGTATATCCAATTTTACCAATTATTTGTGTGCCCTGGTATGTTTTATTTAATGTGGCAGTTGAAAAGGTGATATTAACATAGTGTAAGAGCAACATAAAATAGTAATTTATGTGATATGGTATTTGAGATTGTTACATAGTTTAACCATTTGTACATGTAATTATAAATCAACACAACAAGACCCAAGCAAAGAATCTATAGCATGTATATCTAAGCATGCTTGTAGAGAAGGCAAGAAAAACAAAACCATGATAAAAAAAAAAAGCATATTGAGTGCAAGTAGCTATGCTTATGTTGATTACTTCCTTAATCCTTTTCCAATGAAAATAATGTATATTTTTTATTTTTGAACTTGTAAAATATGTTCATAAAAGCCTTTGTTAATGTAGATAACTAAGTTATGTTTTCGAGAGGGTGTTACAAAATATAAGGGAAATAAAAATCTATATGTTCATCTACGACTACAACAAAATATAAGATAAACAATCATAACTATTGTAAAATGGATCATTTTTAGAAAGATAACAAATATAAAAGGGTTGAAAATGTAAGTTATCTAAAATTTCTCATATGCAAAATAAAATCCCTCTAGTGAAACTCAACGTATTTATCCTTGGAAACTTTAGTCTCACATGCATATGATGGTGAGGAGCTTATCAAATCAAGTGCCTTTTTTAATATCTTTGATTTAATTGGCTACCTCTTTCATATGAATATTAATAAGGAGTGCTTCTGTGAATATGAAAATATTAACATAGGTTATGTATTTTTAGGATACAACTCCACTTATAATAATGTACGTTGAGGGAGAGTTAAATAGAAGATTAAATATTTAAGGGATAAAATCTTCTATGGTTTTATGAAGATTTTATGTTTGATTTAAAAAATAATATTTATAAATAAGATGAATGATGTAGGTATGCAAATAGTATTTAATAAAGATAATTGAATAGTGGTTCATGGAACAATGGTATTGGAAATAAGAGTCTGTATAGAAACGTAATCAATATTAAAATAAGCATTATAAGTGATGAATGCAATAGTTTTGTCATTATTGACATAAAAATATTTTAGATTTAGATCTATATCTCTTATAGAGAAGATAATGTTTTTGCATTAGAAGATGCAACATATTGGGGAGAAATACCTTTGATCATTAAAATCTAAAGGTATGGTTGAAAAAAATTCTAAGGGCCTATTAAGTTTTTATTTTTATGACCATTTTGGTTTTGGTAATAAAACATTAGTGGAGATTCACAATAGTACTACAAGATTAAAAGGGATTTCACATTTAATACATATTGATGTGGTTGGACCTATGAAGGTTCCATTGTTATGGTAATGATTGTATTAAGTTTATTTTATAGATGGATAGTTTATTAAAACTTGGGTTTATTATCAAAGTTAAATACAAAGTTTCTAGTAAGTTTAAGTATTTAACCTAGATAAAGAATAAAATTAAAGCCTTGAAGAGTGACAATTGATAAAGAAAAAAATAAGCTAACTTTCTGGATGCCATAACTTTTGACCCATAGCTTCATTTGAGCTTTTCCACACACCAAAACAACCATCACAAAAATTTTGATATTTTTATAAGATGCTCCATCCACTTAGAGTTGATTTGAATATTTTTTGGAGGACATACGTGATCATATGATAGTCTGAAATTAACATTTAATGATTTTTATAGGAATTTTCTATTTTTAAAAATTGTATATTTTTAAGATCAAATGTCAACTTTAGTTGAATTTAATCCAATAGGCTAATTTTAGTTTTTAATATGTTTTGAGACATTTTTATAGAAAAACATGCTTGTATGTGAAACTTACTATAAATAGTGACTGCTAAAAATAGACATTTTTTTAGATTTTAGTTTTATCAAATATTTGAATGTCAACTCTAAATTTCAAGTTGAGGCTTATTTAAGTATGTTTTGGGTTTATAATTATTTTAATTCAATCAATACGAATCAATTCTGAGTTTTTTTTCAAGATCTTGGCCTACTGGTAATATTTTTGTCTTGATAGTTTTCAAGTTCATTAACAATGATGGAGAATATTGTTCAATTGCTTTCAAGAATATATTTTTTTAAAAATGGAATAGAAAGGTAAATGAAAACTCTATACACACCATAAAATAATGGATTTATAGAAAAAATTAATGGAATTATTATGGATAAGGTGAGAAGCATGCTTAGTGGTGCAGGATTGGAAAGATTTTTTTGGGTAAAACCAATGACATTTGTTTACTTTTTAATTAATAAATTTTCCACATCACCCTTCATCAATAAAACTCCATAATAAGTGTGGAATGTTGATAAATACTCTCTCACAAATACTATAGTTTCTGGTTATGATTCTTATATGAATATTTGAAAGGAAACAAAGGAATAAGATGGATAGAAAATTGGCAAAGTGTATCTTTATTTCATATGGTATTAGTGTGAAGGGATATAATATATGGAACATTAAAATAAAAATGACTCTACATAATCATTACATTCTCTTGAGAGGCATAAAATGGGTTATAAAACAAGACAGATAGCTAAAGCATGAACCTAAATAGATTTAATTTAATTTGGAAGAGGGAGAAGAAGTGTATTACTTTGAAAAAACTATAAAAGATGAACCAATGTGGGAGATGAAAGAGTAAGGATTAGATGAAGCTAAGGAGGAATAAATAGAAGATGCAAAAATATAAAACTTGAGTTTTAGATGATCAAATCTGGTAAGAAGGATACAATATAATAAAGGATGATTTCACCTCATAAATGTTTTATATATTCCTTTTATCAAAAAGTTTACAATGAAAAACATAATATAATAAAGGATGATTTCACCTCATAATAATTTAATTCTTGGAGGAGTATACATATTATTTAGATAAAAATCAAACATGAGACTTGGTGAAATACCTCCTAGATGAAATACAGTTTGCTGACAAGGAGTATTTAAATATAACTATAGTCTAGATGGGAAAATGGAGAAGTATAAATCTATCATAGTAGAAAATGGATTAATATAGGTAAATCAAATTTAATTTGATGAGATTATTTCACTTTTTTTAATAAAATGACAGTATAAAAGAAAATTAAAAATACTGAAGGTTTTTCTAACTATTCAAGTTTCTAACATGCATTATTTTTTATTTGAATGGTAAACGGTCATGTGTTTTAAATATCTATGAAATTAATTAAAATAGATTAAAAAAAATAAAAAAATAAAGCTCCAATGGGATACCTATACCAATGTCAAATGAGTAGGCCAAACAAACCAAGGACCAAAACCAATACAGCTATGTAGCAAAAGCTACATTCCTTTAGAAACCCTGAAATGGGGTAATATTTCATGAATAATCTACCTAAATAAGGTTTATTCCATGAAACTTCCATCTAAGGCATATTTCCATGATACAAAGCACAATTCACAACTTCATGCCATTTTTCATGAATCTTACTTGTGACTAGCTTCCACTTAACATGGAGGATCGTATTGGAAAACTAAACCTAAGATATTATGTTATTTGTATGCACTTTACTCCACTCAACCTTATATTTTCTAATTCAATTGGTATAGATATTTAAATTGATTTAAAGGAGTGAATTTTATCTTCTATTGAAATAACATGCATTGGTTCTACCCTTGGTATTTCTATCTTTGGTTTAACTTCCATAGAGATAATTTGAGTAGCAGTTTCCAAAACCAAATACAACACCCTCTCAACTAGAGCGATTAGATGAATATTAGAATCAGTATCTATGTAAGGAGAACTTGGAGTTTCCCCATTTTGAGTAGAAGGTTCAGGCTCATCTACTGATGAATTATAAGCATTACTCTCATAATCAAGAGCATTCATAGTGAGCTGGGTATGGTATAAGTTTGTTCACCATAAATTTTAATTCTTTATTATAAGGTTGATGAATTATTTGGTCAAATGGATTATGTTAAATTAACTATGGTAGGGAAAAAAAGGCCTTCATAATAAAGGGTTTGGGATCATGAGTGGCAACCTACTTATAGAACAATTTTTTTAAGGAGATCCTTTGAGATATCAACATTGATTAGTATTATCACAAAGGTAGTATGAAAAGAAGAAGTGGTATCTAGTGTGTTTTTATAAACATACAAAGGGATTTTCATAGGTATTTAAAAATAGATGTAAGCCATAACTAGAATGGTTGGTAAGGTAGGCAAATCTAGATAGGTCTTTCGTTGAAGGGTTTTGTGAGGGGATTAAAATAGGGGGACCAGGGTTTAATTAGTATGGTATGATTATTAAATCATGATAAATAACTTTGAATCAATTCCTTATCCTTAATTCAATAGTAAAATAATAAAAAATCTCTTGGCGCTAGGGCAAATTTTGAGCCTAGATTGAAAACGTAGTTGCTAGTGCTCTGCAATACAAGCATAAAGATCCTAAATTTTTGGCTATTGATATGAAAATCCATAATTAATTCCACTAGATGAGGAAAAATATTCATAAGTGAGCACATACTTAGTCTCCTCCTTGTAAAAAATCAAAATAGTTGCTAAAAAATCAATTTTAAGAGGCTTTTGAGATCATCTAGGCAGTGGCTTAAAGGCAGCCTCAACAAAGGATTTTGACCTAAATTTATTTCTCTTTTGGTTTCTCACTATAGCTTACAAACCCATAAATTTAAATACCCTATAAATTGGAGGGAAGATATATGGGTCAATCTCAGTTTTTTTAGTTGAGTCAACAATAGGTTTAACATAAGCTACCACCACAAGATGCATAGTTATAGACATTTTCAGAACAAGGGAGCCATTTTCCACCATTTTTCCATCCTTGAAATGTTTCATGATACATGCCCCAAGGTCTTTAGTATACAATTACAGAGTACTTGGAATGGTGATGGGAACAAATGACTACAACTAAGAGCTGCTAGAGCTAGACAAAGTAGGGGATGGTAAACTAGGATTACAATTAATAAGAAGTATTTGAGAAAGATACAAGTAAAATAATTGATTTAAAAAGATAAAATTGAATCTAATATCATCAATTTGATAAATTATAATATTATTTATCATCAAGTACGCATTCACATAGTGATAGAAATAAATTACCATAGCTGGAAGCTACCATAGCTAGATACAGTAGGGGATGTTAAACTAGGGTTACAAGTAATAGGAAGCAATTTAAAAAGTTACAAGTAAATTAAGTGATTTAAAAATTTAATATTTATTCTACTAAGATCAATTTTATAAATGATAATAACATTTATCACCAATTCATCACATATGCATTCACATAGATTTTTTCCTTATTTTATCATTGTAATTACTCAAATGTACAATTATAAATTAAACATTCATAAATCACTATTTCCATTTAATCATAATCAAAAGTACAAAATTACATTATAATTAATTCTAGATTTCATCATTCATAATTACCACATTTTTATAAATACATTATTTAAAAATATACTTTCCAAAATAAATATAAGTACAATGTAAATAAAATCAAAAAGTAGTTTCCTTCACATGAATAAGGATAAAGTAGGATATTATCACTAAATCCAACAAATAAGTGTATGAGATACACAGGGGGAGAGTATGATAAATGGATTTACATCTAACCACAAAGCGTTTTGGGTCCTTTACACACCTATCATCCATTGAGAGTTGTGCTATGCTTCATGAGAAGGATACATGTGAATTTGATGATAAGAAAGAGATCAAAGTATAAGTGATTCAATATTGTAGTTACTCCACATATATCATGATGAAATTATGACAATGATTTGAGATAGGAATTGGTACATTGCTAATGTATACTTCCTATTACATTGATTCCATCCATAATTATGGATTTAACAAGCACCCCTTATCAGATTTAAACTCAATAATCTACTAAATAATAATAAGATTGACTAGGATTTCCCCAATTACTTAGTACCCATACCTCTTATATGAGATAAAATCTCACTAATATTTTGACAAGAATAACATAAACAATATATTAGTTTTATGTACATCCTATTGATAATAATAATTCAAGTCCTTAATTATGAATTATAGAACTTCACATACAATAAACTTAAATTTTCAAATCATGAGGCACAATTTTAGAGGTGGTTCAAGAAAAACATGATATCAATATTTTTTAAATGGCATAATTGATTTGAATTTTAAGTTCCAAGTTTCCAATCCATAATATTTTATTGATTCCATAATAATTTTCATTTATTTAAAGTTATCATTTTTTGTGATTTAATTTAAATCATTTTATTTGAAAATACAAATGAAATATTATAGAAGGGAGAAAGTATCAAATTAAATATTTATATGTTATATTTGATAATGAAAATTCATAGACCTTATGCTTTAATATATATAGTTAAAATATTAAAAAAATATAATTTATATTTATTTATTGATCAAATGCATTAAGAAAATAAAACATTGATTTCTTTTTAATTACTTTAATTTAACATTTTTTTGTAAGTGGAAGAATTGTGAATGGTTATTTATTTATTTCCAAGAGTAATAATGATGATAACAAGATTATTATAACAATTAGTTTGCATGAGTATATATAACATGGTAAGTATAAAATTTGTATTCCAATTTGTATTATCTATCATGTTTTAACTCCATATGAAGGTAATGAGAAACTATCTTTATCAAAAACTGGTCTTATTAATGAAGATAATTTGGGTGTTGGAGTTTTTTTCACTCTGTTAGGGTTTCCTCCATTCTTGCCATTGAGTGAGCCCATTTATTTTTTGCCTACCTATCCTTGTGTCATACCATAGCTTTCGTCACCTATGGGACTTGTATCTATTACCATTTTAGGGTTTTTCACCTATGGGCAAGGCCAACCTTTATAATGACTTTTCCCCATTCTATCCTAGCTATTTTATATATGGGGAAGAATGGTTGACCATCGAGCAATGGCCCCTTCAAATGATTAAGGAAGTTCATCTCGAAGGTTTACCATGAGGTTCCACTTTAGAACCAGATGTTAAATTGGCCATTCTTAAATTTAATTCTACATGTCAATGGTTAGATTTTTGTTGGGATAATCCCTCTAAAATTATGCTAGGGTCCTAGGTTCAAACTCACTAGGAATCTCATGACATTAAGCTGGAGAGCATCCATAACATGACTATAGGATTTTTTATCTTTCGCTTTTCCAACCATTCCCATGTAGGAGGAATCCTCCATAGGTATACCACTTTGTACGTCAAGAACTCACTTATGGATCTCTCCCCCTGGACATGAGACTTTGTGCTCTCAGAGAACACCACTCTTAAATTCCCTATCTGGGTTTAATTTACAGGCCTTCGGCTCCCTTACTAGCACTTTATTCACCAAATAGCATCCTCCATAGGCCATGTGGTTTGTTATGAACAAAATTGGTTCAACTATACTAGACTAAAAAAAGGGTCTGTGTAGAAGTAGACCTCTCTAGAGACCTCAAGAAGTTTATGTAAATTTAAGTCAAAGATGTGAGGCACTCTTAGTGAGTCATGTATATCAACTTGCCTAGCACTTAATTTAATTAATAAGCCACATAGCATAGGATATAATATTGTCTCATTCAATTGGCTCATAATAATTCAGTTAACCACTCATCCTCTCCCTAGAGCCCTCTCTAGAATCTATTAAAAAATCAACTAAGGATGGACTATGGTAGAAAAGAAGAAATATCATGCCAAAGCCACAAACATAATTTCTACTACTAAAGGAAGAAAGCAATCTTCTAGAAATGGCCTGTAAGTCCATGCTCCTATTGAGAAATAGACCTCTTTGACTAAATCCCTAAAATTGGTAAAAAACCTACGGTGTTCTATACCGCTCTAGCTACTAAGATCTTATCTCAAGTTTTTGCGGCCTTTGTGACAAGCTCTTCCATATTTTTAGACTCATAGTCAGCCACTCTTCCACTTCCTACTCAGTGGGATACGTTTAAATTCTCTTACAAACCTCATAGAAGGAATGATGAGGTGGAGGAAGGAGAGTTTCAAGTTGACCCTAATTTGAGGAAGTAATATGAGTTCTTGAGCACTAACAATGGGAACTTTTTAAAGAATCAGTATGATGCCCTAGAATGGCTAGACTCAAAGGACATGTCCCTCGACACCTGTCATCTATGAATTTTTTTCATGGAATGTTCAATTTCTCATAGACCCATAACACAAGTTTTTTGTGCGTGATTTCAGAAGGATGTTTCCCTCGATGGCATTCTTTATTTATAGGAATTCAAGGTGGAAACTTTTTTATTGATGAATGTTAGTAATTCCATCTAGCACAATAGTATCATTTTTCATAGTAACCATGCCGTAGGACATGGAGGGGTGATCACTTTCACTTCTCCAAGGTGGTAGCCACACTTACTAGGATCAAGTGTGGACCCCACCAACTGGTTAGTATGGGTTATTTTTAGCATTGAAAGCCACTTTTTTGGATTTAATAATATTTATACCTCAAATGATGCCTTGGAGTGCACCCATTTATAGTGATAGATAGAGGATGATCTCCCTAATACACATTTCTTATTATGTGGTGAGTTTAATATGGTGGATTCTCTCGAGGACAAAATGGGCTACTTACTTATGAGATGGGTATCTGCCAAAAGGGAGGCATGGTTTTACGTGTGCACTAAATGGGGCCTTTATGAACCCAATTTTACTTGTCATCTTGAAGATGGATTTTGGTATACTTGGAGGAATTACAGAGAAGGCCACACTAAGATTCTAAATCATCTAGATAAGGAAATGATTTCCACCCAATCGTACTTGTCTTTTGATATCAATTTTTTCATTTGATATGGGTGTTACCAGATTTTGGGATTTCTAATCACTCCCTTATTTGGTTCTATGTGACATGGCAGCTTATGAAACCTAAAGTTCACAAAATATAATTCTTCCTTAACACCTCTTTGCTTAAGCATGGGTCCATAGTGCCACACATTAGGAGAGTTTTGAATTTAGAACCACATCCTTGCCAAGAATTTGGATAGATTTCTTGGTGGGATGATGCCACCATAAGTACCTATCACTTTCTATAAATATATGGCCACTAGCTTGCCAAAATTTGGAAACACTCTTACTCTGCTACCACCTCAAAACTGAAATGCATGGCTCTAGCCCTGAAAAAGATCCCTTTAATGAGATATTGTAGATGAGAGTTCCTTATGACACCACATTCAGATTATAGATAAATATAAAGCCTAGGGAACCCAATTCAAAGCCAAACTTCATTGACTTAGGATAGTGGACAAATAATTTAAGGAGTTCTTCCCAATGCTATGAGCTAATAACTCAAAGTAACAAATACAAGTAATTTTTGAGGCTGGTAAAAGACTCACATAGACTTTGTATATAGTGAAATATTTTATCCATCATTACCAAAAAGTGTTCAAAGCTCAAACATGTTTAACTAAGTGTGAAAATACCATTCATTAATGCCTTTCAATGGTGTCATGTAAACTCACTCCTGCCTAGTATTTGGTTTATGATACGCACCTCAATGATGATGATTTGTATGAAGTAGTGTCTCACATGGCTAATTATGAAGCTCTTAACATTGATGGATTCCCCCATAAATTCTATAAAACTCTTTGGGAACTTGTGGGAAATGACTTTAATAAGCTTTGTCAAGAAGTGTTTTACAAGCATTCTCTAGGAACAAATATAAATAAAGGAAATTTCAAATTCATAACTAATAAAGGAGATCTTGAGTTGATCTACAATTGGTAGCTAATCACTTTCTTGTATGTCTCCTATAATATCATTGCCAAGGATTTTATAGCCTGAATGCATAATATGGTTCCTCTCATTCTACATCTAGAAAAATTGAGTTTTAGCAAAAGCCATTATATTTTGGATAATATCATTTTCATATATGAAGGCATGGATTGGTTGAGATGGTCTAAGTAATAGGATATGTTCATCAAAATTGAATCTAAAAAATCCTATGATCACATCGAATGGCCATTTATTCTATCCATGCTTCAAGATCTCAGCTTGGGCTCATATTCATCTAAACCATTCAGATACTCTTTTAAAATGCCTCAGTTGTACTCTCCATTAATGGAGTCACCTCTGAGAAATTTGGTTTATTATTTTCTATTACACATGAGGGTTTTGGATATCTTCTTAGTGATTTCCAAGCTATGGGAATTGTTAAGGAAATTTATCTCCCTCTTGATGCCATGAATCTACATGAATATATGTAACTAATCAATGGCTACTTTGTGGATGAATCCTTCCTTACTCTCAATAATGATAAAACTAATGTGGACAATGCCTTACAGTATTTTGACACCTTTCGCTTGGCTTCTAGATCTAACATCTAATGGTAGAAAACTCATTGGGACAGACAACCATACCTCCTTCCTCTAGTCTGGACTACTAAATTTGATTGGATGTGGATCCAACATGATGAAATCTTTAAATTTATTAGCAACCCCTTTGATTTTGATGATTCACCACTTTTTTTTGGCAATATGTTGTTGACAGAGTTGATAAGAAATTAGAATACTAGGTGACCAATTCTCTTTTGTTAGCCAAAAAATTTCAAATATACTCAAAAATTATTGTGTCCACCCATGTGCACTACCCATCATGTTGGATAACTTCTAAAAATTCTTACCAAAAGTTGGAGAAATTAGTCCTGTATTTCCTTGGCACCAATTCCACATAGGGTAAAGGATTTCACAGGGTAGCTTGGAATATTTATGCCTCATGCATGATGCTAGAGGGATGGGGCTCATTGACATAGCTTGATAAGGGAATTCCTTATGTGCCAAATGGATTATGTGGGACATTGATGTCCAAGAAGCTTGGAAGGTGTTGTTCAGATACTATATGTACTGAAGCTTGCCTAAGGGAAAGAAGGCTTGGAAAGGGCTCAACTTCCCTAATTTACTCTTCATTCAGTCTCTTATCCAAATCATAATGTCCTTTGTGGCCAAAATCATATGGTAGGCCTAGGAAAATATTAAATCATGGCTATGATATAATTTCTCTAGTTTCCAAACTAGGCGCTCTACTAACTCCCATTTTCTTTGGTGTTCTCCCATTTTCTCTCACAATGAAATGCCCCTAGTATAAATCCCTTAGGTGAACACTCTCAAGCTTTACCATAGATGAATTCATACCATCTAGGATATATTTTGTAGGCACTCTCACTCTTGGCTATCTTGGGAGGAGGTAAAAGCTATATTTTGGTTAGCTAATGTGGACCAAGAGTCCTATCAAGAGATCCTCAATACTATCCCATCTTTCATGCTCCATAAAATCTCAGTCCATTCTACTCATTCATGGTGGAAGGATTGAAAATGGTATGTTGAGACCCATTTTTAAAATTACACTCCTCAAGCTGGCTATGTATGGCTCACCCCTCATTTACCCATGGTTGAAAAGCCTAATGCCCACTGGAACCTTCACTATTCTTTTAAAATATGGAGATTTCACTTTAACACTATTTGGGGGGAATCTATAAACCAATATTTCTCATTTTGCTTGGTGTATATTGTACTAAGGCTTTCCTATTGGTAGAAGACCCATCCATCTTGGAGTTCATCTACCTACTCGCCCCTTCTGTGGCCACTTTGAGACACTTCATCTCTTCTAGTAATGTTCCAAATCTCAAAGGGTCTAGACATTGATCCATGATCTTTTCAAGATTTTCTAGCCTGAATTATTCTTTTAGTAGCATATCCTCCTTGAATATAAACACATGATGCCCTTCAAATACATGCAAGTCTGGCATACTTTCAGAGTAGATATTCTCTTTTGGATTTGCAAAGAAAGAAAGAAATTTTTTTTAATCATGCTTCTGTTGATTGTAATGTTTTTGCTTTACACAAATCTCCTATCATATTCAATTTTCTTTTGTAGATTCAAGTGCAAGACATTAAAGTGGTTATGAAGCTTGGGCATCTTTAGGATCTCCTCTCCCATTGGGGAAACGCTCCTTATGCTATAGCTCAATTTTTACCTTCTCCACCTAGACATCCTAGATTAGATGATAGAGTGTCTTTCCCACCTCATGGTGGGCATCATCATAGTCCTTCCAGGTGTTTCTCTCATAGTGACACCCAATACTAGTGTGTTTCCCCTCCTGGATAACAATGAAGGTGGTGGCCACCACCTCCTTCCCCTACTAGGCAGGATATATGGGGTGTTCCTCCTCCTCCTCCATGCCCAGATGCTTAAGGGGCACCACATGGAGGCTAAATAGATGTGTTTTATAAGTTCCCCAAATTTTATTTCACTATTTCATGAATTCGAACACAAGATGATGTCACAAACACTGCCCAAGTTACTGGCTAGGAGCCTATTGCAAATGGCAATGACTTTCCAATCTTGGGTTGGGGTCTTCATTGTATGGATCCTCCACCTTCTGGCCTTGCTCTTCCTACATAAAAGTCATATTTTTTAATGACTTTGTGACTTTCTTCTAAGCTTTGCCTAGGTTATGACACTTTTGATTTTGCTCCTAGACTCTACCTAGTATGATGTGGTGTGCTTTCATATTTCCTTTTTTTTTTTTTTTTAATTATTTTTATATTTCTATTAAATTAATATATTGATATATTTCTTCAAAAAATTTAATCTTTTTTTATCTTCATTTCCATGGTTATAATTATTTAAGAAATTACCATAACTTTTCCTTCCATTTTTTTTTATTTGTATATCATTTATATATGAAAAAAATTAATAAGATAGTTTGAAAATATGACTCCAATATTTAAATATGTGTTCACTAAATACTTCTAATAATGGTAATAAAACAAGAAAAGAATAATATCAAAAAAAATAATTAGGTAAGTAAAAAGTTTTACAAGCCACTAAATCACATTATTAAAGAGTTTGAGGTAATTATTAAATCTACAATTTCAAACACAAAAATGTAATAGTCAATGAAGTCCTAAATCCTTAACTCAAATGTAATATCATAATATATATAAAATTTATAATAAGAGATATGACTAAATAAAAATTATAAATATTTATATTTAATATTCCTTAATGACTTAAATTTGTGTATATACCACCAAAAAATGAATAGTTGTCTATTATGGAAGAGTGGCATCAATGTTGGATAGGTACGGTGTTGGATTGGAAGTAGTTGGTAAATTACCTATTCAAGTTTAATCCTAAAAAAATATAATTGGAAATGCCGTATATGGAATTTTCTATCAAATTTATAATATAAGATTAATTTAAATGCTAAATAAATGATGCTTTTGTAGAGCACTAATAAATAAACTTATTAGTCCCTAAGGGAGGGATTGTTGGCTTCATTTCACATTAACTTGTCATTAAATTTTATCCCCATGTCCAATCCAAATATAATGATTTTGATGTCTACAAATATGCCTAAGCTTTTGCCAAAATAATATGCAAGTTCTTTAAAAGAAAGAATAAATTATACTATTTTTAGCATTGTGATTGATCAATAAGATTAGATGTTATGAATCATTTCATTTTTATTGAGACAGTAAATTCAAGTCAGAATTAATAAATGAAGGCCATGGTTTTTCATTACAAAGTTAGCTAACGGGTTTTCATTGTAGATGTGGGTGGTGGGTTTTTATTACAGATGTGGGTGGTGCACCTACTGCCATCCATTCAGCATGCCACAAAAAAAAATTGACCTTCATCTATATTCACCACATCCAGGGTTTGAACCTCTTGAAGCATCATTTTCATTCAACAACATTAACATGGTTGCCATATCATGTTTTATTATTTTCTAATCTTTAACTCAGCCCAAGAGCAACACTGCCACCATTCCTTTTTTCTCAATTGTTTCAACTCAAGCAGAAACACATTTCATTTCAATCAAAGATTTCAATGGACTCAAAAAGCCCCTCTTTGCTTTCAACAGACTATAAATATGCATTTATCTCTATGCATAGACATCACACACACACACACACACACACACACACACACACACACACACACACACACACACACACACACACACACACACACACACACATACACACACACACACACACACACACACACACACACACACATATATAATGTATATGTACTATTGGCATTTTTCTTTCTAGGAGTGTGATCTTCTTCATTTTTATTTCCTACGTTATCTCTCTCTTATCCTTGAATACTTTAAGGAGAAGCTAGTCATGATAATCAATGAAAACATAGCTTATCTTTCAGTTTTTGAGTAAGGAGCAACCACTCATGATAATCAAGGAAAATGTAGCTTACCATTCATTTTTTGAGTAACTCTTAATATAATATTATATTGCGAAAGTGTAATGTTTTATGTTATATTAACATATGCACAATTAATGATGATCTGGGCATATAAGACTAAAAGCAATTTCTGCTTTACATTATTTTTTTCTTATTTTCTAGTTTTTTAGTTTGATAGATATTGTAGTGGGGCTTCAGTATATTGATTTTATGATCTATTATATGATTAGGGTTGATTATGAACATTGAACCTTATTAAAGAGTGCTTGGTAAATATTATCCTTATTGTAGGCTTGGTAAATTCATGCTCAATGCCATTTTAGGGGCTTACAACGAGAATCTACCTGTTAAATGTATCATTGAAAACCCAAATTAAAACAAATTCTAATGGATATGGTACCAATAATATTATTCATCATACCATCGGTGTCCCTCATTTTACCTAGGAGTATCACTGCTTCTAGATGGTCACATGCACCCAGATGATCAACACTTCCATTCTTTCTTTTCTATTTTGGATTTCAAATCCATGGTTTGATGAATTGAAGAGGTTTATTTTATTATGTGCATTGATTGTGAAGGACTTGGATGATGCCCATGAGCTTATTGATTACGCTATATCTACAGTGCTTGTGGAGAGCAAGCCAGTGTATCTTAGCATCAGTTATAATATTCTTGCAATTTAACATCCATCTTCTACCCATGAGCCTTTTCCATATTGTCTCACACCTACGTGAGGATTTTTTTGGGTTATCTCTTGAAACATTTGTTAATCTTTTACAGGGTTAAGTTTTGACAATTACTATTGTAGTGTATTTTCAGTTAGAATAGTAAATTCCCCTAGTTGGATATTCTTTTTACTAGGAATTTGAAACAAACCTAGATAGGTTATATTAATATTTGAATTTATAGGTATGCATGGAGCAACTCTAATAGCTACACTATTGTAAGCTTTAAAGTACTATATAAAACTTCGTTAACTAATATAAAGCTTAAACGAAGCTTCCTCTAATGCCCAACTACCATTGCTTGCTTAAGAAATAATTTTGAATTTCAAATAAATTTCTATTGTTTCATGGAGAATTGTGTTAAATTTATTACACTTATTTCACTTGCTACCAGTTAACAAAGAATTATGTTAAACTCTATCAGAATTACTAGGATTTCAAAGGGAAGTTTGTTAAATTTAATCTATGTCATTACTATCTAAGTTAATATTACATTAAGTGAAAGAAAACTTGAACAAAACCTATGTAAGTTATTGTTCTAATCCATAATTCACTTGATGATATAAACTCTTACAAAGCTTCAGCCAATTGGCATCAAGGTATGGGCATAATTTATAGATTAAATTTGCAACATTTTGCATTCTTATGTACAGATAGAAAATTAAATTACAATAAATTCGAAAAATGGTCCTAGCATCAACTAATGGCTACTCTTTTTGATAGAATTGGATTGGCTTTTTTTTATTTTTCATTATATGTTTAGTATCTTACAATTTATTTATATGTTTTGCTATCTTCAACTAATCTTTGTTGTTAATTTATTTCAGATGTAAACATAATTATGTCATTACTTTGTAATTAGGTAATTTTTTCTTTGCTATGTATAGCCTCCTCTTCTTCTTATTGTTTCTGTAATCCTACTACCAATACTAACTCACTTCTCCCACATGGACTCGATGCCATGCATCCTTATTTTAATAAGCAATACATAGTCCAAAAACATTAATTTAAAATAAAATGTCACCATATTCAGGAAACTTATAAGTAGATAAAAAGTCCGCATTGGGAAGGAAGGCGTACCAATGCTAAACTTATCGTATTAGAGTTAGAAAATGGTTTTCTATGCTTCTCCGACCACATACTCACCTTGGAACGCTTTTCTACTGCTTAGGCCATAATATTAAAGAATGGCATCCTATAATAATTCCTAGCCTACATTTTAAGGAATGGCATCCACTTTTAATCTTTACAATGTTGCATTTTTGAGAGGCACCTTCCTTAACTTGATACAAATAAAGCTGAAATCATTAAATGTGTTCACCAAATTTAGATATTCATATGGAGCTTATAGTAAATTAATGTTTGTTTGGTTAAAATTTAGTGGTTGGGTGAGTATAATTTAAAAATACTAAAATTAAAACTTTGGTCATAGAGGCACGAAGATATTGAAAATATTTAATGTCTTCTTAAATTCTAGTCATCCACATTTTTGCTCTCCATTAATCACATTAATTATTGTGGTCAAAAGATTTTTTTTAAATCTATAAATAGTTATTCAATTGTGTAGATTATGGCCAAAAATGCAAGAAAAAAATACCATCAAAATTTGACTTTGTTCTCTTTAAAACTTTTATTAGAGTTAAACCAATCTAAATTTAATATTTATGGGTTTTGTACTCGAAATTATATTTTTAAAACATTTTAAAATTTTAAATTTATTTATAAAATTAGAAAGTTATATATTTTTTACGAATCTTTTTTCGAAAAAATATTTTAAAAAGCTAAAAAACATTTAAAAATAAATTTAATATTATAAAATAAATAAAAAATTATAATTATTTTCATTGCAAAAATTGATTAAATAACTCTTATCCAATTTCTTTATATTCGTGAGTGATTTTTTCCAAATTTGATACCAGATAGTCATGAAGCCTGACAAAATAAGGAACAAAACCAATATTAAATTTTAATTATAGAGTAAGCTATAATGATTATTAGATCATAAATTGATTTAACGAGTGTTTTATTTACATAATTTAAAATTTATGCTTTCCCATTTTTAACTAGTGTTGTGAACTTAACATGTGTCCTGGACTCGGTAAGTAACTGAATGCTACTAGAATAACAGATACCTACTATGGCTGTTAAATGCTCATCGACTGGAAACTGATATTGTGAAAAGATGTTATGACCAAGATTATTGATAAACACTAAAATATAAGTTACTGTATATTATATCACAAAGAAATTTCACCACATTTCATCTTGATTTTTTGAAGGATTGGCATGGTGATAATAAGAACGTTAAGAGTTTTTGACAATTGACACTAATGAGACTAGAAATGGTAATAACTAGTTATACTGTATCCTCATCTATTAGTTAAATGCCAATAAAATTTAATCTACATTCTATACATATCTTTTTGGTATTTCGGTATTCAATATATCTCTCACCCCTCAATGATGCATTCCCTTTTCATAGGGAGAAAAACATATGTTCTAATCAAATATTCGGGAAACATGTTAAGCAATTATCTAGATTATAAGTAAATAATTTAAATACATGCATCAAATATATTTGTGAAACATAAAAATGAACTAATTTAATTTTGAGCATTAAAATCATTCTATTAATTTTGATGTTAATAAAAACACATCAATATTTTCAAATTTCATTTATTGTTAATGTTAAATTTGACTCATATACACACATATATAGACATACACACACAAAACGGGGTATGACACTTGTTTTTAAATTATATTTTTTTCTATTTATTATTTTTGCTTTCGATTTGGAATTAGAATAAATGAATGTAAAGACAACTTTAGTACATGACAAGCTTGACAATAAAATATACATGACGCATAGAAAGATTTAATATTAAATGAAAGGCATATTTGGTATGTACGATCAACATGTATTTATATGTATTCAAACAATCACCAAGAATGTGTAACCATAAATTTGACAAGCATGTGTTGGGTTGAATCTCAATTATCATCTCATTTTTATATGGAGGATCTTTGTGCCCCAAAATTTATTTTGAACATGGAGATTTAAAAATATTGGTTAAATAATATACTATGGTTAAATAAAATGATGCACATTGAGATAATCCTGTAAAGTTTTAAGATGTAGTAAATTAAACGTGATAGTAATCCCTTTTTTTTTGGATCAAATTTTATGCGCTAAATAGTGTTTTAAAATAGAAGAAATCCAAGACATATCTAGTCTGTATACTAGTGTTGTTGGTATTTTGGTGTATCTAATGGTCTTTATGAAACATAACGTTGCTCATGCAATGGGAGTAGTGAATATACTTATATAAAATTTAGGAAATTATATTAGATTGCATTAAATAAGACCTTTAGGTATTTTTGTAGGATGTTAGACTCTGTAATATACTATTCAGTATTAGGGTTAACATGGAGAAAGGAAAAAATTGAATATACATGGTTTTGTGGATTTGGACTTGGATAAAGATAGTGATTTCCATATGTGATCAATATATTTCATGGAGCTATAAATTGGATGATAAAACAATATGTAATTATGAACTTGAGAAAAGGAGTGTGAAAAATAGTTGGAAAGTGCATGAACAATGTGAAGAACAAGCAAAAGCATTCCAAAAAAATATGTGCATTGAATGACATACATGGATCATAAATTAAGGAATGGGAGCAAAAAATTGAATCACATAGCATCAAGTGTAGGGTCTGATGAAGAAAATGATAATTGAATGTCTAGTCAACTGTAATATAGACACCTTGTCCTTTATAGTCTAGGATGTTCTTATAGCTAATATGATGGAAAAAGGATAGTGATATCTGCTAGCAATGATATGATGTGAGATTTATCAGAAACACATTATGCAAATCCTATTAAATTTGAAGTTCCCCCTAGGGTGGACTTGTAGGTTCTCACCAATCCTAACATGTTAAAATTGTCCATTTATTGGTGTACATGACAACAAATGAATATAAAAAAAAAGATAAATTGATGCTTAAAATAAATAGGAATTCCAAAGACTTTCACAAAACCTTAGATTGGATATGGATACTCTCAAAAAATGTAGAGAGAGAGAGAGAGAGAGAGAGAGAGAGAGAGAGAGAGAGAGAGAGAGAGAGAGAGAGAGAGAGAGAGAGAGAGAGAGAGAGAGAGAGAGAGAGAGAGAGAGAGAGAAGGGATTTAAGGCCCATATCCTTAGTGTAGTTGGATACATAAGCACTTTATGGTGGTAAAAGGGGGTGAGTTCTCATGTTTTAACGATGAGAAGCTAATAATATCCTACAACTTTAGATATTTTAATGAAACTAGGTTGGTTATCGATTTTATGACATTGATCGTTATGTGGTCGAATGTGTCCCTTCATTGGTAAAATTGACAAAAACTACATTTGTTTGGTATCAAAAAAGTTTGAAACCTTTGAATATATACATGGAGATAAGAAACTAAAAATGGACTATTGTGGAGGATTGGTAAACTATTGATTATGATGTATCTAGTAGAGTATTGGGGGATGCTAGAAGGTCTCTAAATGAGAGGTAGCTAGAATATTATTGTCATAGATGGTAGACCATGACATGTGTGGAAACCATTAGAGATTTTATTTCCACTATGAGAATTTGGACAAAGATTGAATGAGTGTAAGGGATAATAAAGTAGGAATGAGAATGGGAGTTAAATGATGTCAGAACTGTTGAGAATTGGAGAAGCCAATTCAAAGAATTAACTCAAGCAAGGACAAATGGATCTGAACATAGAAATAAATTTTAATCACAATAATAATATGTTTCTCAAATTTTCATTAATTAATCAATATGGATATAATAAAAATATATAGGTCACTAATCCCTATTAATGGGGATTCTAATATCCACCAATATATCACCTATAAAACCTCCAAACCTATTAATGTGTGTTTGGTTTAATAATTAAATCTCACATAAATAATATAATAATATAACCATAAGTATTAATTAATTTTCTTTAACTCAACCAACATGCTAATTACCTCTTGATAAATAGTAAACTGTAAATACTTAAACTTAGTATTTACCTTTCGGTAAATACTCATAATGTAAAATATAAAGTCCTAACCTTCCTCCCCCCCCCCCCCCCCCCCCCCCCCCCACACTAGTTTTTACATGGTGAAAAAATATTCACACTCTTATCTCTAGTATGTTCACCCCTTGTAGCATGTCTTATTGGGCCCATAACCTTGATAGAAAGAGAATCTCACTCCTCTCATGGTTTTACAAATTTTCCACAAACTTTGAAATGAATAGGAATATCATCTGCCTTTGAGAATTGGCATGAATATAATTATATGCCAGCATATGCACATTGGTCTGCATACTGTTGATGCAATCTTGATGCACATGACCACTACTATGTGAAGGAACATATCCTAAATTTATTTTATGTGACTACAATGAACATGTCATCAAAGGTCATCTCCATTAAAAATTAAGGTAGTTGTCGGATCTCTGCAATAGTTGTTCCCCTAAGTGTTACCAAAACATTATTCACCCCTTGTAGTTTTATAGATTTATACCATAAACCCTTTCAATAATTATGAACTAACTTACATTGGTTAACTTTTCCTTTCACTTTGTTCTCGTATTAAGGAATTATGTTTATAATTTCACACAAATTACAAATCTTGAACAACCATATTCTTCTATTCTTATTCTAAAAAACACATAGCGGAAATGAAAACCACACCACACAAAATATTACCGTATCATTGTTGTGGTCCCATCATTGGTGACTGATGAGAGGTCATTGAAAGACCTCCATCTTTTATATATCCTCCAACCTCTAGTGTGTTATACTACATACTCAGCAAATCTGTCTTTGAGATGCTTCAATGGTTCTAACAGATTTTCTATTAATTACTTCCATAGAAATTGAAACTTCCTCATTTTTACAATATTACAAGATACTTTACAAAAAGAATGACTCAAATGACATTAACCTAATTCACCTAAATGAGACCCTAATATTCACCTAAATGACAAGACTCAATAACAAAACTTTTTTTTCTTCGATTTCCAGCCATACTTGATTTTGACGATAATGATATTATTAACCAATAAAAAAACATGAATCATATACTTCTATGAAATATCAAATATGATATAAATAAAATGAATTTTATAAACTAAGTGTTTATAGACTAAACAAACACTAATATTAAAAGAATGGCTAACATTTAAACTGAGACAATATTAAAATAAAAAATACAAAAGTTTATAAATATATCAACTTAATATCCTTGATCCAATAAAGACTCAATACTTAACTAATAATGATTTTGACTCAACCATATAAAACTATGACACTAAAAATATTTAATTGAATATGTACTCATGGCATGCATATGGGCAGTCGATTTGTTTTTCAACAATTAGATATTGAAATGCTTGGCTTTTAAAGGATGAACTTGTGTGAAGTTAGTGCAATGCAAAATAAATAAATTTTGAGAAATACACTTGAACCTATGCACAAGGATTGGGAGTGTAACAATAAATATCCTTGCACATTATTGAATGATGTTTGTCAAGAAAAGATAACACATTAAAGTCATTGATTTCATCTGATCTATACATGATCTTCAAGCTTCAATGCATGGCTTAGATCATGAAATGTCAATGGTATTTATTTCATTGAGAGTGCATTGGACATGTCATAGATATTACTACATTGACTTATAAAATAATGGTGTATGGGATGAATGGCCCGGTATGTCAATGTGGGCTTAGGCATTGATGAAAAATCATCGACAACTTAGAGTTTCATAAAGATATACAAGCATAATTCCATGAGACTACATATATATAAAGAAAGTAATAGAAATGAAAGGATCTTCAAACTGAGGAGAGGTCTTCAAAATCAATGCAACCAAATCTCTTAATAAGTTGCCGAAGAAAAATGATTATGACCTAATTTATACTTTAGCATAATACTATATAGATCTAATATTTGTACGACTCTCTTCCTTCTCATACAAATTTATTGCTTTAAACCTGAATAATAGAATTGTATACACTGGGAATAATACAAAAAGTATTATCTCAACTTTTTCAACAAAATATACAACAAGAGCACTCTACATGCTTTAAAAAGATAATTACTTAGGGCAGTTAAAAAAAAATAGCTACCCATGAAAATGATTAATATTTCATTGTGATTCTTTGATACCACTATTGAGAATTGGAGAAGCCAATTCAAAGAATTAACTCATGTAGTGACCAATGGCGCTGAACACAGAAATAAAATTTTAGAGTAATAATTTGTTTCTCTAATTCTCATTAATTAATCATTATGGACATAATATAAATATATAGGGCACCAATCCCTATTATTAGGGATTATAATATCCACCAATATCTCACCTATAAAAAACTCTAAACCTATTTACGTGAGTTTGGTTTAATTACCCCAAATCTCACACAAATAATACAATAATATAACACTAAGTATTAATTACTTTATGGTGACTCAACCAACACCTCTTAGTAAATAGTAAACTATAAATACTAAAACTTACTATTTACATTTTGGAAAATACCCATAATGTAAAATCTAAATTCCTAACCAAAACACTGAGCATGAGGCATTAATTTCACCAAAAGGGTTAATTGGGAATTAACTGACAATTGAACAAGAGGTGGTTAGTGTGTTGAGAGTATAATATGTAGATAAAACCACCAATATAAAGCATTCCAAGTGAGGACGAGGAAAGGTAGAGTATAAACCAATCCCAAAAAGTAAGGTAGTCAAGTGAAATAAAAGAGAGAAACTAGTAGAATCATTAAAAGGAGGTAGACAAGCACATGAAGAGAGTATATAAATGACAAAATAGCCAAAAATATAAATTTGAGTGTAGGAAAGAAGTGGGACCATGGGCATAATCACTGATAGGATACAAATAGTGTGTAAAAGTGACTTCATGAGGGCATCCTTGAGATAACTAAATGTGAGGTAGTTAAGTCTTGGAAACATCCTCATATCTAAGCATTGGGTTAAAGGTGCCAAGATATATATTATCAATCAAGTGCATATGGGTAGATAACAAGGATTAAAATTAGTAACCTAGAAATAATTCAAGATGAGATGTGACTTGAAGTTGTAGATGTCAAATAAGATGGAGTAAATATCCTTCATGGTATATGGACTATAGATCATAATAACATAGGAAGAAACAAGATCTACCACAAGTATATTTTTTATAAAAAAATTAGGGAGAGACATGCAGAATATAATCCTTGATGAGTTAGAGTCATGTATGGAATTAGTTAGGAGCTGATGTGTGAAATTTATCTAATGGCATACGCACAATGGAAGTGTTAAAACCTATTACGGATGTCAATTGAAATTTCTACTGAAGGTTGTATGTCATTCCATGGGAATGATGTGTATACAAAAATTACTATGTATAAGCATTATTTTTATCAAAATATGCACCCTTGATGAGGTTGTTCAATCCTCCTCACTTAAGTGATAGTATGGAGACAATTCTAGGTTATGTGTGTCCTAATCAATGAGTTAAATCTTTAGATAGGAATATCTCCCTTGATGTTATCACCCTTAAACTACTACTACACCTATCACTTGCTAAGAAAAAGGAGAGAGAACTAAAAAAAATTAAGCTAGAGATGTGATGCACCAAATTAACACCCTCCACTCAATCATATTGAACTAAGAACATGATATAGGACTGAATTTGATCACACTACTCAACAAGGACCTTCAATCATAAGGTTTTAAATGTGGAGGCCATAGAAAATATGTTGAAATACTAATGTTTGAAGGTCCTTATTGATTAGTGTGATTAGATTTAAGCTTAATTCATGTTCTTAGTATAGTATATTCGAGTAGAGGATATAAATTTGGTGCATCACCTCCTTTATTTAGTTTACTTTCTATTTTCTCTCCCTTTTCCTAGAAAGCAATAGGTTTAATAGTAGTTTTAGGGTGATATCATCAAGGGAGATAGCCTTATCTAGAGATTCATTTCACTTATTAGACCACCTATAGCCTAGAGTTGTATATATGCTATCACTCAAGTGAAGAGGCTTGAACAACCTTATCAAGGGTGAAATTTTTGATGATAATAATTCTAGAATGCATGGTTGGGTAAGACACATCATCCATTAAAGATTTATTGGTGTTTCTCTTTAATGTACCAGTCTTTGGAGGCATAAACACAAGTACCAATGGCAACTCCAAGAATAATTAACTAGTTTTAGTATCCCAAGTATTATTTTAATAAATTACTCTTTATGTTTTATCTTTCTCATGAGGTTTCATGGCTGAGTTTGGAGTGGAATTATATTTTAATCAATTTGATAAGCCATGTCAATCCTATATTAACCCTTATCATCAATGCGTTAATTCTTACCAACATCCTAGTGAACCATATCATTCCCATGTTGATCCATACCAGCCCTACAATGACCCTACTTACCCTCAATATGAACCTTGATATCAATGTGGTCAACTTTGATATAATTAGTGATACTCTTCCTCCTCTCCTCATCAACCTAACCAAGCTTGTTAGCTTTCATATCACTCTTATCAAACTTTCCATCAATAGGAGTCAAGGTGTAACGAAGAGTGTATAACCAGGAAAATTCTAGCCAAGAAATAGAAATATTATTAGTTCCTAATGAATATGTTATATAATAAAATTATAATGAGAAAATTAGATGGAGGTGTATAATTTGGCCAAGTTGTCCCTATTAATCTTATTCAAAATCTAAGGGACTCATTATGTTTTTTAATAAGTGAGTGGGCATCCTTTAAAGAAGGAAACCAACATGTCCTAGCCAATGAAAGGTTAGAAATAATAGATTTGAATCAATGTATAGAGGATAGGTTAGTAAAATGGGAGAAGTGAGAATTTAAATATCTTCAACCTCAATTACCCTCTCCAATCCCAATTCAGTACTCTTATATTCTTAAATTACTCCAACTTTCAATAGCTCATCAAAAAAGGCTTCATGCTATGAAATTCTCACTCATTGTTCCCAAATATCAACCTACTCTTCCTCAAGAACCTTCTCACTTGTAGTTTATAAGTTTCTCAAATGCTTCACCAACTCCTTAAATTGTAATACACCATCAAGATGAAGCTCATAATTTCAAGGTTAAAAGGTGGAATCCAGTGGTAGAGTCATGGGAAAGATAGATGAACCATTCCTAGATCAATAAATGGAAGCCAAAGAATAAATTGTACCTATTCAAGCCCCATCCCTCCCTCCTCAAGTACCAAAAATCTTCCCATCATGGAATTATATCCAAGAAGGAATCCAAATCAAGAGATATGTCCTCGTTGAAAATGTTGCGGAACCTAAAACCTTCCCATCATGGAGATCAATTGAATAGAGAATTTGAATGAAGTGGGAAGTCCTTGATTATAAGGTTGAAGACCAAAGCATACTAAGATGTAAGATATTTATTGATGAATGGAAAGAGAAGAATGATAAGCTCCTTGATCTAAAAATCCAAAGCTTGTTTGTGAGTTTGAAAAGTCCATTCTTAAAGAAGAATGTCTTTTATGAGAGGAAAATAGAAAAGGCCAAGTTATATTTATAAATGAAAAAAATGAAGCATATTTAAATAAGATACTTAAAGTAAACACGAGGAATAACTCATCATTATCACTCCCCTTCGTGAATAAAATAGAAAATTAGTCTTTGGATATGAAAGGATGGGTGTTATTCATCATGTGGTAGCAAAATTTGAAGGAGAAAACACTCTTCAAAATGAACAAATATTAATTGAGATAGTTGTAGCAATTGCTCAACCAATTAATCAACTTAATGAGACCCTGAATGATCAAGAACAATAATTTTAAGAGATTTTTGATGTATTTAATCAACTACTCATAATAGATATGAGTTTAGACACCTTTCAAGATGTCTCAAGTGATGAGGAAGATGAAGATCAAGTTGAAGCTAAGCATGAGACAATTATTCATGAAGACACCTTAGTCCTTAACCTTATTGAACCTCATGAACAAGAATCAAACTTAAATTATATAAATTTTAGATATGTCCTGATTCTATCAAAGAATTTGAAGTGCTTGATCATCCTAATATCCTTGAAGAGAATGAAAATAATGGAATGAAAGTTGTTATGATTTTAAGTGACCAAGAAGAAGCTAACTTTTGGGAAGAGATAGAAATGTTTTTCTCTAGTTTGGATAGTGAACCCATAGCCCATGAAGCGAGTGTTAAAATTGTTGTTTTGGCCAACAACCACGATGAAGACATGCATGATAAATATGTTGAAAAGAAAAACATGGTGGCTGATCTCTTCAAATATCATAAACAAGTTCAGGGAGGTCTTGAGGACATGTAGTAGTCCTATTTTAACATGTTCAAGGAAGTTTAAGATCTTGAAAGGTTAATACCTATATAATAATAATATGGGGTTGAATTTTCCCTCAAAAATCAAAGTGTGATTAAGATGAGTTTGAGGAAGTGATTAAAAATATTGGACAATAGTATGAGGAAATTTTTGAAGATTAAGATGAGTTTGTGCTCATTTGGGATATGCTTATTGATGCTGCTCTACTCGAAGTCAAAATAAAGACAATGGTGATCAATAAAAAAGCTGACAAAGTAATAACAAGACATGACCTAAATCATGTACACCATTCTTGTTCATCGCATGAAAGAGACTCAAGTAAATTTCCTTTGGATCTAGGAAGATCAATTCTTAGAGGTTAGTTATATATAGTAGTTTCTTGTCTTATCTTTCCTCTAAGTGCTTTGTAGTATGGTATTTTATCTTGTTATTTTGTTGTGTTTTTCTTACTTTGGTGTGTTTGATTCTTGTCTTATTGTGTTGGTTAAAGTACTCAATTGTTTCATTTTTTTCAAGAGGCAGTTGTAATTAGGTTCAAGATCTAATTAAGTCTAAATTGGAATGATGGGTGACTCTATATCAAAATGGAAGCATGAAGGTAACTAATCTAGATGCATAGTAGGGATGTAATCATAGGAGGTCACCAAATATTATAGAAAAAATTGGCCAACATGAGTAAAGTTAATTCAAAACTTTATTTCCAATATTGCCTAACATTGTTGGTGGTCTTCTGATAGGTTTGGTCAAACATGGTTAAACTCAGTCATATAAAGTATGTATTTTCAAATTTTGAGTAATTTTAAGGTCTATTGAATGGTATAGAAGAGTAATTCTACTTATTCCCCTAGTATTACCATTATTCTCCTTTATGAAAATCTTCTTTAGGTTTTTGGAGAGTTTAAGGTTGTTGTGTATGGTTCAAAGTAATGTCATGAAAATCAAATGCATAATGTCTTGTACAATGTGTGTCTAGAATTTATAGATCAATATGATGGTTATAAAAGGTAATATTACATAAATATTCATTTTTCAAGACCTATGAGAAGGTTTATAATGTAAGGAATGGTAGGATATGGTCAGAAAAGATAAATTTTGGTAGCTAAGACCTATGTTTCAGTCTCATCCTTTCTCAAAGAGATAATTTAAATAAGATTTGTGAGTTTGGAAAGTGAACGAAATATCACCTAAACTTTTTTAAATAATTATAAATGTCTTATCACATTTTAAAATTCAAATCCATGCTTTAAAATGGGATATAGGTCCAAGAAAATGGAAACCCTTTTTCATTTCCTCATCGGGCTTCTTGGCAGGTTGGGAAGACCAAATAGTTTTGCTTCATTATATGAAAGAGTGATAAATTCAAGGGAAATTCTCTTGGATGTAGTCAATGACTCTTATTACCTTAAAATTTAATGCATTGGTTACAATTTTTAGGAGCTATACTCTATAAATCGTTGATACGAATATAAGAGTTAGGGAATCCTTATAAAACCCATCAACTCAATTTTCTCCTTAGGTGTGCATTTCAAAGTTAATTGAGACAAATTGAAGGATGGAGAGTAATATAAGATTATGTAAATATCTCCAAAAAATCAAATTTAATATGTACAATTATGCATATGCTCATTTTCATAAGAAAAATGTATCTTATCACTATCCAGTATGGTAGTCAAAGTGTGAAGATAGGTTGAGGTGTTTTCATTTACGAAAATGTTTATAATAATGGATAAAAGGTTTCTCTCAAAAATAAAAATTTTAACTCAATATATTCAAGTATTCTCCTATCCTATAATAGGCCAAATTGTGAAAAATAAACCATGCACCCATTAAACTATTATAGGTTTCAAGGAATAGTAGAGCTTTTGGGGATCATCAAGAGGTAAATAATGGTTTAAATAAATTGAGAAATTCAAAAGTTATATTTTATAACCCTTCACACACCCTTTTATATCCTCTTGAGTTTTATTTTATATCCATATAGCCTTCTTGTGATAATCCAAGGCTTAAGGATCAAATGAGAAAGGTATAACCCTTTAAGTGTCGGGATCAATACCATTAATTTTGAAGTCTAGCACAAAGCTTTCATTAGAAAAGGGCCTTCAGAAATGTTTAATATTTATTTCAAAAATCATCAAAATATATAGATTTTTGGGAATTTTAATCATATAATGAGTGGAATGGGTATTAGGTCTAACTCAAAAAACTACAAGCCTACGCACATTATATGAAGAGAAAAATAATATATTAGTTAAATTATTAAGTTAGAAGGAAGTCCAAAGTTTGAGAAACCTGGAAGACCTCCATCTTGATTATTTTAAAATTGAAGAACAAAATATCATTTAGAATGACACATCCTCATGCTTTGGTAGTTTTGACCCAAGATGAGGACTTATAAGACTGCGTGGGTAAGGTTAAGTGATTGAACACATTTTAAATGTTTAAATAAGGGTTCAATTTTACCAATGGGTCAAGAGGATAGATAGAATTATTATTCATAAATAATCAGTTTTTTTGGCATGTTAAAATTCATCTAAATGAATAGGAATGTAGACCTACATGTCTGTAGACCTATAGGTCCACATTCTTGATATAAACATTAGAAAACCTTACATAAACATGAGGATAGAAGAAAAAATGAAGTGTGAAGCCATGATAAATAGATAATAAGTTACATGTAAGGTATAAAAAGGATAAAAAAGTAAGAGAAGATCTATTCTTAGATTACAACAAGTGTTAGGCCTAGAATGAGACTTACAGGCCCTAGCCTAACAAGACAAACCTAATGTAGACCTACAACCTTGTAGATTTAAGTGAAAAAGTGCATATGTTATGTTGATTGAAGTTAGTGAGACATGTTGGAGAGACAAAATAAGTGTATACATAATTATCAAAGTTCTGTGAAGGTGTTCATATGCCCAAAGTGAAAAAAAGTTTCAAAACACCTAATTAGGCCCAAATCTTCCCTCAAGCACCTAAAAGGAGAAAAAGAATGTTTTATAAACATACGGACTTAATGCATATGAGAGGGTAACTTATAGGAATCATAAGAAAATTAATAGACCCATTGGAAACATTTCTAGTTAATAAAATGTATTTTAGAAGCTTTTAGGCTTAAAATTCCTTCCTCGGTTTTCATATATAGGCATGTCCACTTAAGAGGTCTAAATATTTATTAGAACTTCATTGAGGGTATTCATGGGAATAAGTGTATATTATATGTGTTAAATATACTAAACTACTCCAAAGTTATGGCATCAGTCCATAGATAAAAATGTTATGTAATATGAACAATCCTTAGGAGGGCTGAGTATTAAAAACTCTCTTTTCACCTATTAAAGAGCTCGAGAAGGTTCAAGTTTTTTATTAGATATTATAGGATAAATTGAATGGAATAAAATGGTGTTAAGTGGTTTTTTTCCACCTATATGACCTATAAATTCATGTATTCAGTATTTTTTACATATCCTTACCTTTATGAATCATTGTTAAGAGCAAAACAAGCCTAAAACCCTCTCTAAACCATTCCATGAGATCAATGGATGAAAAAGGTTGTTTAAATTACTTGGATGCCATCCCAATGTATTAAAATAATATGGATGACATTTTAAATTGATAATATCACTTGGATGAACCATTAATTAGCATGTGTAGAGGGTAAAATGTACAAAAATGGCCTAGAAATGGTAGTTTTAGCTCATTTACAAGGATTTGGCTATGTAAAATCATATAGATATATTTTTAGGGATTTATAATCATGGTAATAGGTCTAATAATACTATATAATCCATTTTAGTTATCTATATGTTGATGGAACAAGTTTCTATGTCCAAAACAAACCATACTATTTACTAGATGCAATCTTGAAGTGGAAACTCTCAAAGGACATTGAACATAGCCATTGAATATATTTGAATGAAATTAACATGAGGATAAAAGGTTTAAAAATACATAAATAATCTTTAGATTACCTTTTAATATCATTTTAAATGCTCCCAAGCATGTACAAGGTTTCAATAAGACCAAATGGCAACTTAATGATAGTTAGATGATCAAAAGTGCAGAGTGTCACTCCTCATTAAGTGAAGAGGTCAGTTTCAATGAGGTCGATGAGTTATACAATAATTTGAAGAGTATATTATATTCCATTCCTATATAATCTCATAATCAAGCAACACATGCTAAAGAGATGGATTAAACTACTCTTATACTCATTTCTTAGACTATAATTGACTTGGATCAAATGACACTTGGCATTGGAGTTTATCCAATGTATTTCTCCTATCTCTCACATTTTCTCCTATATATACACCCATGTAATGCTTAGAACATAGAATTTGACTAAGTATGTCCAATCCCAACTCAACTAAATACTTGTATTATGCCTTTGAATGTTGAATAAAGTTGTTTCTACCACGTCAAATGCTTTTAATAAGTATACTTGTGTGATTGTTGATGAAGGTTAGTAGTAGTTCCTTCACTCTCTCTCATTTATCCTCTCCTAAATATTTGAAAATAAATCATCTTATTGTAAGTCACATCTTGAGTTTGGATAGCCTTGCATAGTTTAGAAGTGGATTTCTATAATTAGTGTCTTCCTTAGGCCTCTTGATAAGCCTTCCTATTTAACACATTGTCTATGATCTTTATGTTGAAATAATCATGCTTGAAATTCCTTGTTGATTAGTATGATCATATTAATTCCTAATTTATGTTTTTAGTGTAGTATAGTCTAGTGAAGGATGTTTATTTAGTGTGCTACGCCCCTATTCTATCACATGTATGAGGATAGTATTAGCCAACTTGTGGCTTACTTATCCCTCTTTGACATTATATTACATTTATCTATGCTTTCTTTTGATTAGTAGGTCGGCCTATGGAGTAACCATGGCCTAGATAGACTATATATAGGAGGTAGTGGGTAATCATTTATCATCATATTGTGAATTATGCTCTTATTAAAGCTTGTGGAGGTTGCCCCCTCGAAGTGGCTTATCTATTATCATATATTTGGATATATTTCAGTCATATTTGGATATAATTATTCTTTTATACTTAATTCTTGAAGTAATTTCATTATAAGTGGTATCAAAGCTGCGATTTGGGCAACCTTGTGGGTGAAACACTAAATTTTTAAATTTTGCAATATATAAAAAATGGTTTAGAATTTATATTAAATTTTTTATTGCAGGTGTAAAATAATTGAATAAATCTTCCATTAAAATTTCAGCTCATTTGGAGATGTTTTACAAACTTTATCGCTATTTTATGACTTTTCATAAAATTTCTCTATAGTGTGCACTTCAAAGAATTTTGCTGAGTAATTTACATTTTTGGAAATCTTAGAAAAATTGGGATATGGTTTGTTCTTTGTATATTTTTATTTGAGTCTGAAATAATTCTAAAATCTCTTGGTCAAGGTTGGGTCAAAAGTGCCAATAAGGGTCGACATCGTAAAACCCTTTTATGGTAGGTCCAAAAACTCGGGGCCGAGGAAAGAGTGTTGAAACTCCAGGTAAATCTCATAACAAGGATGAGATGGATTCAAAATGGGGATGTACAAGACCCTTTGCACCAGGGTTTTCTGACATAGATCACAAAGTGAGCTAGCTTGACTATAGTATGCAAGGCATTCAGAGTGAGGTGCAAGACATAAAATCTAATATGCAATCCATACAAGATAGTTTGGGATATATCATGATGGCTTTAAACATTAATCAATCAAATCATCAAGCTAACTTTATTTCACAAACCCACCAGGGTGGTTCTCCTAACCAGTCTACTTCAAATCTAACTCCATGGCCACGAAGGAACCTATTACCAAAGGTGGATATGCGCAAATTTTATGGAAAAGATCCACTCAATTGGCTCAACCAAATGGAAATTTTTTTTGACCTACATTAGATTCCAAGTGGACAAAAGGTTACCATGGCATCCTTGTATCTTGAACCTGATCAATTCATTTGGTATCGATGGTTGTGTGCTCAAAAGAAAAAGATGACTCTCAATGTCACCTGGTCAGTTTTTACAGAGGAGCTACAATTACACTATGGCAATAGTGTGATAGAGAATTACTTTAGCCAACTAGCAAAATTGTGACAAACTAGATCTGTCAAGGATTATATTAATCACTTTTAGAACCTATCCTTACGTGTGGAGACAATTTCTGAAGAAAACTTGAATGACCTATTTTTGGGTGGACTCAAAGACCACATTCAACATGAGGTACGCATGTTTAATCCACTTAATATTTATGATTCTATTATCCTAGCATGTAGAGCTGAGGAAAAATTCATAGCCAATAAGAAGCAGCCATTCACTCACTTCAAAGATTGTAGCATATCATCACCAACATTTCCTCTGCCTACTAGATTGACCCCTCAGCAAATTGAAGAGAAGCTTGAAAAAGGATTATGTTTAGGTTGTGATAGCAAGTGGAGTAAAGGACATAGATGTGTTGAGAAGAAGTTACTCTACATTGAGGGACCAAATAAAGATGAAGAAGTAGATGATGCCTCCAATGATGATGAGGAAGATATAGAGGAGGTACCTAAAGATTCCCAACCTACAATCTCTTGTCATGCACTTGCAATTATTATCACTCCATAAACTCTTAAGGTAGTGGGGTTCCTCAAGAAATAGAAGGTGATAGTGTTGATTGATTCATGGAGCACACATAACTTTATAAACCATAAGTTGGCCACTCAATTGAATTGTTTCATCTACCCAGCACCAAAATTTTAGATCGTGATTGCAGATGGTGGCACAATTAATTGTTCAGGAAAATGCAATAGTATTAATCTTACTATGGGTGGGTACAATCTCAACTCTCCTATGTTTTCTATTCCCATGGGTAACACAGACATTATTTTGGGAGTCCAATGGCTCACAACCTTAGGTACCATTGAGATGAACTTCTAAGAACTATTCATGCACTTTCATTCTAAAGGTAAGAAAATTGAACTACATGGATTACATCCAAAATCTCCATAATTGATTAGTTCACATCAGATGACCAAGATGCTAAAAAGGGGGGTAGAGGGAATTATTGCATGATTATGCTCCATAGATGTTCAACCCACACAGGTATCTACACACCCTGATCTACAAATAATTCTTGAAGACCACTCATCTATTTTTGGGGCCATGCCAAAGGACTACCACCAAAAATAGAACATGATCATGCCATTCAACTAATTCTAGGTATTCAACCACCAAATATCAGACCATATAGATATCCATATGCACAAAAGAGTGAAATTTAAAATATGGTCCATGAGATGCTGGAGGCAGGGATCATCAAGCATAGCCAAAGTGCATATTCATCACCAGTGGTCATGGTGCGGAAGAAGGATGACACATGGAGGATGTGCCCAAATTATAGGGAACTCAACAAGTACACCATCAAAGATAAGTTTCCTATTCTAGTAATTGATGATTTACTTGATGAGTTGCATGGTGCTAATTATTTCACAAAATTGGATCTTCGCTGAGGGTACCATCAAAATTAGAATCAAGGATGAAGATGTTCATAAAACTACTTTTAAAACACATGAGGGCCATTATGAGTTTTTCGTAATGCCCTTTGGTCTTACAAATGCACCATCTACTTTTTAGAGCTTGATGAACACTATTTTTAGGCATTTTTTAAGGAAGTTTGTGATAGTTTTCTTTGATGACATTGATTTATAGTCAGACATGGGAAGCACATCTGCAACATGTGAAACATGTGTTGATAGTTTTGGAGAAGCACCAACTTTATGCAAAGCCATCTAAATGTGCTTTTGGAATATAGGAGGTAGAGTACCTCGGTCACATTGTTTCCCATGAAGGGCTCAAAGTTGATCCCCAACAAATCAAAGTGATAATGGAATGGCACATGCCAAAAACTCTCAAAAACATTTGAGGGTTCCTTGGACTAATAGGTTACTATACAAGATTTGTGAAAGGTTATGGCAGCATAACAGCTCCGCCCACTGCATTGCTAAAGAAGGATGCTTTCCATTGGAATGATGATGCCACCAAAGCATTTGAGAAACTAAAAGTAACTATGTGCACCAGTCTAGTTTTGGCTACTCCAGACTTCTCACAAACGTTCACTGTTGAATGTGATGCTTCTTCGTCTAGATTGGGGATAGTACTAATGTAGGAAGGAAGACCCATTGCATTTGAAAGTCATCAATTCAAAGGTAATAATCTACAAAAACCTATCTATGAGAAAGAAATGATGGCTATTCTTCATGCAGTTAAACAATGGAGGCCTTATCTGATGGGTAGACACTTTAAGGTGAAAATGGATCATGATAGTCTCAAATACTTTTTAGAGCAAAGAATATCATCTGAGGAACAACAAAAATGGGTAGCCAAAATGTTGGGTTATGATTTTGAATTCATCTACAAGAAGGGTAAAGATAATGTAGTAGCAGATGCACTATCCAGATGGGATGCATCCACATAAGCATTACTTTGTGCAATGTCCATATTACAAACAGATTGGGTGGATGAAGCTAGGTTAGAATGGGAGCAAGACAAGGATACACAGGTTCTAATTCAGAATCTCTTGCAAGGTAATTTATCCCCTGACAAATTTGAGTGGAAAGGTAATGTCCTATGTTATAAGGGTAGGTTATACTTGTGCAAAAATTCAGAGCTTAAGCTTAAGATTCTTGCAGAGTTGCATGCATCTCCAATTGGGGACACTCAGGGTTCTTGAAAACTTATTATAGAATTAAGAAAGAATTATTTTTGTAAGGACTCAAGGGAGATGTACAAAATTTTGTGGAAGAATGCTTGATATGCCAATAGAATAAAGGTGAAATAGTTAAGACCCCAGGTTTGTTACAATCGTTATCGATTCCTAGTCAAAGGTGGGATGAGGTTTCCATGGATTTCATCACTGGGTTGCTTTCTTCTGAAGGTAAGAATGTTATTTTGGTCATTGTGGATAGGCTTACAAAATATGCCCATTTTTGTGCTCTCTCACACCCATTTTCAGCAAGTATAGTAGCGGCTATTTTTATGGAAGCAGTTCTCAAATTACATGGAACCCCAAAAATAATTGTAAGTGATCATGAACCTATTTTCACTAGTAATTTTTGGACTAAACTATTTTCTTGTTTGGGTACTCAGCTAGCTCATAGCTCATCTTACCACCCCCAATCTAATTGACAAACTGAAGTTGTTAACAAATGTTTAGAGGGGTATCTCTGTTGTTTTGTATTAGATAAACAAGAACATTGGGTTAAATGGATACCACTTGTAGAATGGTGGTATAACACATCTTTCCATACCTCTTCTAAAATGTCTCCATTTCTAGCACTATATGGTTACCATCCACCTTCCATCACTTCTTCATTAAAGGTGCACACCAAGGTTCGAGATGTGGAAGAACACATTCAACATAAACAAGAGGTTTTGTCTAGTTTGAGAGAGAATTTTGCCTTGGCATAAAATAGGATGAAGCAACAAGCAGATCAACATCGTAGTGAGCAAAATTTTGAGGTGGGTGACTAGGTATTTGTTTGTTTGCAGCCTTACAAGCAGATGTCCTTGAAGCAATAGAAAAAGAACAACAAACTTGCTCCTAAGTATTATGGCCCTTATCAGGTTCTACAAAAAATTGGAAGTGTGGCTTACAAGCTCGAGTTACCTCATTCATCTCACATACAACCAGTACTTCATGTTTCTTGTTTGAAGAAGGTCATTGGACAAAATTTTTTTGCCCAGACAGAGCTCCTAGAACTAGATGAAGAAGGATGAGTCATTTTGGAACCAGAGAAGATCCTCCAAACACGTACTAAGAGGTTGAGAACCAGAGAGACTAGGGAATATTTGATCAAGTGGAAAAACCAAAGTAGTGAAGATGTAACTTGGGAAGGTGAAGATTTTTTGCAACAACATCCATAGTTGTTCAATGTTGAGGACAACGTTGGTTTGAAGGGGAAGGGCATGCTACGTCCCTAACCTATCACATGTATGAGGATAGTATTAGCCGACTTGTGTCTTACATATCTCTCTTTGACATTATATTACATTTATCTATGCTTTCTTTTGATTTGTAGGTCGGCCTATGGAGTAACCATGGCCTAGATAGACTATATATAGGAGGTATTGGGTAATCATTTATCATCATATTGTGAATTATGCTCTTATTGAATCTTATGGAGGTTTCCCCCTCGAAGTGGGTTATCTATTATCATATATTTGGATATATTTCAGTCATATTTGGATATAATTCTGCTGTTATACTTAATTCTTGAAGTAATTTCATTACATAGTGCATCACCACCCTACTTTAGTTTACTTTCAAATTTTTCTCCCTTTTCCTAGCAATCAATAGAGGAATCAGTAGAGGAATCAATTTAACACATTATCAGTAGAGGAATCACAAAGATAATGTATGTGCTCCTAGAGGGGATGGAAAATACATAGATGTTTGGAAGAGAAAATGGATTCAATATGAAGTTGAATGAGGTGAAAATATATTTATAGAAAGTAGAAAGGATTTTATATAAGGAGTTGGAAAATAGAATCCTAGAGCTGATATTAAAGGTGTAGTGTTTAGTGTGAAAGAGTTAGGAATGATGACAAAGGAAGAAACATCATCCTAAAATTGATTGGGCATGTTTATTTTATATTTAATAAATGAGGAAAACTCACTGTCAACTAATGAAAAGAGTAGAGAGAGACTAGATAGATGAGGAAAGGGAAACTAAAGTGGATGATACTACATGTGCACATAATTTATTTTTGCAATATTAGGAATATGAGAGAATGGGAATACATATATCCTATGATGAACCAAATACTAAAAATAATACAAATAATAAGGAGATAATAAAATAGGGTAGAGGTATGACCCACACAAATATCCATGTGATAATAATATGGAAGATAATAATGTAAGCATGTTTACTTATCATGAATAATCAAAGGAGATGTGCTTAGTAAGAAAGGAATCACAAATAAATGAAGAAACCAAATATGATACATAAAATAATAATTAATAATAATAGTTTATTTATGTGTAACTCAAGGTTTTTAAATTGTCAAATATGAAGCACCTAGGAATGGCATAAATATTTATGGGCATGCCAAGGAAGGTATAGCTCTAGATAAAGTGTTAGGGATAAGATGAAGAGAGAAAATTACTCATTACACAAGACATGAATAATTTTATAGAATAACAAATCATATAATCCATAAAATTATCCCAAAGCTTAATAAATAAGGTAATAGAATAACAAAGAGTGACTACTTTTAACATTGGTCCATGTGTGAAGAGTTGAGAGCATGGTAAAAAAAAGTAGATAAATTAAATAGGAAGAATGGGTATCATTAGACCCCTTAGTATTTTTACTCCATTGAATCCATCAGGGAGAGTGAGATAAGGGTAAATACCATGATGACATATCTAGGTAAGGACATAAATAGATGGAATAAATTACACACAAAGGAAGGATGGATGGAATTATTCTAAAATGGTGTAGAAAATAAATTTTAAAATAAAATGCTTGGTAGAGGTGGAAAAAAGAGGTGGACATACATGAAAAAGATTTAATAAATTATAATAATAATAAAAATTAAGAAAAGGAACCTTATATGGTGCACACATCAATAAAAGTCTTATAAACACTAAGAGGAAATAGATGGTCAAAGGTGGGTGAAAAACCATAAGAGGGACAAGGAGAAGAGGAAATATGAAGTGGAATACAATTAATAAGATGAGGATAATAATTATAATTATCCAAGATAGATAGATGAATATGGTTCATTATCAAAAGTTGTTATATAGGAAGAAGTGCAAAGCAATCCTGCTTAAGAAAAATGCCAAGTGTAAGGGTACACTATAACCTTTGAAGACATCATAGCGATTGGTTATATAAATAAATCATAGTTCTAATTAGGATCTTAAAATTTTATTACCTAGGTACTCTAATATAGGTCCATCCCAGGAAAATCAAAAATTTTGTATCACCTAAAAAAAGAGCCAAATAGTCATTGAATAAAAACCAAATTTGTCAATGTATAGTTGTGTAATAGGTGTTTTGGAGATACTTTAAAGAAAATAAAGATTCCACTAAGATTAAGGATGTATGTTTTAGTTGTGAAAAAGGCTAAATATTAAATGAGGGTAACAAGTTTTGGAGCCCAATCGAAAACATGTGGGAATGGATAGTAAGGACAACTATGTATGAAAAATAATGCATAGAAGAAGTTGTGTAAAAATGTGTGAAAGTTTTATACCCTAATGAGGTGCAATATGCATTCTAATGAACAGATGTTCTGAAAAAAAATTAAAATTTGTCACATTATAGACATACTTGAGGAATAGAATGTGCAGAAGAGTTGGGAAGCATGCAAATGATACGAAGAGTGAGAAAAGTCAGAGCATAATTTTTAAGAAAGTAGTCACATTTAATAACACTCATGGAGAAGTATATAATGCATGTGACCACATATTTAAGGATCATAACATAAATCATAGGGCCCAATGTAGTTAAATATAATAGAATGACTAATTAACTTCAAGATCAACACCTAACCATTTATAGGGTTTTATGATATTGTAGTTGAAAATATGGAAAGGAAAATAAAATCAATGAATAGGGATATAATGTGAAAATTTTTAAAAATAAAATAATAGAGGGATGTTAAATTTGAATCTACCCATAGTGTATGGCTACAGGTTCATCCCAATCCCTACCGGTTACAACTATCCATTTCTTGGCCAACATGATATGATTATAAAAGTGGAAGTTAGGTAAACTCTTAAAATAACTTGGAAGGCCAAAATCCTTTAAAAAAGCTAAGACTTGATGGGAAGGATCTCTAAAAATGCATCATTATATAACTATGTATGTATGAAATCAATTTTCTAAATTAAAAGTGTCCTATAACTATTGTCTGATTGTTCAAGGAGTGATAACTAATGTTTCTAGGATATTCCTCTTTAAAAATTTATCTATGTTCATCTTGGTTTTTTATACTTTCCTTCTAGATTTTTATTTTGGTGTCTATTTATGATTAATGACACTAGATTTACAATGAAATAATTAGCATTTGTGAAACCCATTTTGTCACTTATTTTTTATTTAATCTATAATATTTTTTATTAAAATTATGTCTAATTTATATATTTTATTAAATATGATTAGTCCTAATAAAAAAATTATGACCAGTTTTTTTTTGTTTTGATGTAAATCAACTTTTATCGTATCATATTTTCTTAAAAAATTAATTTATTACTCCCCTGAAGGTGATATATTTCTTTAATTGTGGTATAATTTAGTTTTGTATTCTTTATTCTACTGAATTGAAATCATTAGCTCCATCCTTTATGTGTTACTCATAAAACCTAGTTTATCATTATCATATCTCATTCAAACCATAGGGTATTTGGATATACATATGTTTCCATCTTATGAAACATTAATGATTCGATCAAATAAATCTACCAATAAATATTTTATAACAAATTTCAATTCTACTATTTTTTTTAAAAATTACTTTGGTTAATTTTAGATATTATATTACAAATAATATGTCCTTTCTAAATAATCTTGATGTTTCTCCTACCATTACATAATATTTTGTAAATGATGTTTAAAAAGAATTGAATGATAATATTTTTAATGGATATGAAATGAATAATTATTTTAATAGTGGAAACCAAGATGAAAATGACAAGGTTTAAATACTTGTAATCTTTAGGAAACACATCATTACTAATCCTAAATAAATAGATGCATTGTTGTATGTGTTTAAATATTCATAACAATGCCAAACCTTATGTGAATAAAATCTAAAACCCAATACATAACCTATAGAGTGAATAATGGGTATTTAATTGAAAATTATTAAGATCAAAAATCATAGCGAGTCCCTTCCATGACTCATTATGTGTTCACTTCTCAAGCTTTATTGTAAAAAAAAATTATTTATTTTTTTATTTAATTGAGTCTTGTTGATGATCATTTTACATCTCAAAATTATTTCATTATATTCTCAAGTTATTCTAGATCCTTTAATACATGCTTATTAAATATCTCAACCATCTCATCATTCATCTATTCCTCACAATCTTTTTCAATTAACCTTTTCAAAGAAATATGTTAACCCCACCTAGTATACAACCACTTCTCTTCTAACCTATAAAATTACCATTGTGATAAAACCCTTGGACAAATTTCAATAGTAAATTGAATCAATTTCTTAGGACTCTCCAGATCCAAATAATGGGCTCACTTCATGTGATATTTTTAGTAACCCCTTAGATTACAAAGTTTTTTCTTAACCATTTCTAATAATATATTTATCTACAAAGGTTTAATTATTCAATGACAAATAATATCCTTATCATCACAAGAAATAATTATATTCTTATTATCTAGATTTTTCTCACATTAATGAATTTTTAACTAAGGTATCTTTTAGAAGTCTTAAAGACTAGGCTTATGATTGGTTATACTCTTTTCTATAAATATTTATGCATTATTTTAGTATTTTAGTTAATGATTTCCTCTTTCATTTTTTGAAAAAAATGGAATGAAAGATAAATTTTCATAAATTTATCATTATGTTCTTAGTCTGAGCACAATCAGTGTAAAAAAGACTCATGAATTATCCAACAGTGATTTAATAAGTTTATTTTCTCAGTTTTTTATTTTACATATAAAATATTGAGTGATATTTAACACTTGGACATATTTCAATGATATTTATTAAAACAATGAGATCATTTTTTTAAAACCCATTGTGATTAAATATGTAGCTAATAGCCTTCCTCTTGTAGGTATTCAGGTTTGGTACAATCCTTGTTTGTTGATACTTCTAAGCAACATTGTATGTATAGATATCAATATATGAATCAAGTATATAATGTCACATTTATTTTAATATTTTGATTTTATTAAGTACTATTTATATTTGGATGCATGGTACCCTTATCATATCTTGACTAGCTTCACACAATATATTATATAGATATTTGGCCTACCTATCACCCTTAGAGAATTTAAATTATTAGGTAAATTTAGACATTTATGGTTAGTATTTACAGTCAATACATACCAAAACTATCAGAACTATCCTAGAATTATTTTGGACATATTTCAATTTATGACCATTATGTAGGCACATTTAAAATTATTATATGGGTTTGTGTGGACCACTTAGAGCTTAACTAAAACCTAGACACACACACACACACACACACACACACACACACACACACACACACACACACACACACACACACACACACACACACACACACACACACACACACACACACACACACACACACACACACACACAATATAAGGTATTTTAGTACAATCACACTTAATTCTCAAAATATATACAATATTACATACTATACCTAAAAAATATTTAGAATTATATCTAAAATATACAAGGATAAATTCATATTTGCATGATTGTGTCAAGGGTAAGATATGAGAAAAATCATCTATGATTGTATACATAGTTTCACATGCATACACTAATGAGATAACTACATTCAAGGTGGAGACCTCATTAGATTATTGTAAATGTATGATAGCACACAATATATTAATGGGGTTTGATAAAAGTCAGTTCAACTCAACCCTTTCACCCAACAACCACCCATTTGACATAAGATCATTTATAAAAATAAAACTAGGTTTTTCAATTTACATGCTCTTGTGTAATTATGAAAAAAAAGGAAGAAACAAAAATAGTGGACGTTTTTTCATCACCTCATAATAAAATATCCATCTAGTGTTTAGGTTTGGTTTTCACCACTACCATTAGTATCGATACTAACTAAATATATTATAATTGATTAGAATAAAAACGCTGAGATAGATAATATATAGAGCAATGATGAAGTCTTGAGATATAAAATTATAATAATAAAATTTTAAATTCATGTAATAAATAATATAATATCCTTTTTACCACTTGTTGTATATTCATTATTAAATTTAATATGAACATTTGTGTAGACTATGTAGATAAAAATTAGGCCATTTTTCTAATAATTTTATAATATTATGGTTTTAAGAATAAATTTTTTGGTAATACATATTTTTAAGTAAAATATTAATCGAACCAATCCTTGAAAGTTGTCATATTTCTTTTCCTATGGTTTTAAATTTCATGTACAATCTCCTCACATATAAAATTTTATCTCAATTTTTTTGTCCTAGGGTTCAATTTATTTGATTTATTTTTTCCATACATAAATTATTTTTTCACCTTTGGATTTAGATTTCCCATGCTTATTTATTTATATGGATTAGGAATTTAGTATTTTTCAATAGCTTTTTAAGGTCTAATATAAAAAATAGACAACCAATCAAAACTCCTAGTGAATTTCATCATGTGCGCTTCTTATTTTATAAAAACTCCACTCTTTATGTTTATGATAATGAATGAATGAATAACCAAATAAGTGAGATTAATGATACTAGATACATATATTAAAAATATTCTTATCACGATTATGATTATGATAATGGATATTAGTCTAATCATGAAAAATGGAGGTTTAGTATGACACCAAATACTATATTTAATAACAAAATGAATCCACTACTGAAATAAAAGAACCTTCTTCTCATAATTATTATTTATATTATACAATATAACAAGATGAAAATGGTAATAATGAATGCATGCATGTTTCTAGCATACTGTATGACCAAAAAAAAAAATCTCTTATACACCTCGTTTATCTCTAGAATTTTCCTAACCATTTCATCTCATAAACTTTTATAAAATTTAGAGGAATAAACTTGGCTCATAAATGAAATAATAATGTGAAAAATTCAAAATCCCTTCACTCTAGCTATAAATGGAAAAATAATTTTAAAAATGTGATATTCCTTCTCTCCTTATAGAAATGTTTAAAGAATGTAAAATTTATTATTTCTCTACAAATAGAAAATACATGTCAAGAATGTGAAATTCATTCTCTTTCTCTCTCTATGTATGGAAAACAAATGTTAAGAAAAAGGAAATTATTTCTCTCTATTCAGTAAAGGAAAAAGAAAGTGAAATTCCCCTTATCTCTCCAGAATTAATAAATAATACAAACACATGTCAGGATTATCTATATTTTTTAACTCAAATATTAATATAACCATCCTTCCAGGGTTTCAATTTTTTTGTCCTAGGGTTTCAAATTTTCATTTGTGATCTATTCACATACAAAACACTATAACTGATTTATTGTCCTAGGGTCTCATTGATTTGATTTTTGATTTCCATACATAGAATATATTTTGACCTTTGGTCTTAGTTTCTCCATTCTTAATTACTTATTTGGATTAGGCCTTGCCTATATTTCAATAGATTTTTTAAGGCTTAATAAATTAAAATTTCATAATAAAACTAAAATCCCTGGTGAATATCATCTTGTGGGATTATTATTTTCTTAAAACTCTATTCCTTGTGTCTATGATAGTGAAGAGATGGATAACCAAACTTGTGTGATTAATGATGCTATTTTTTTAGGTGAAGAATATGATAGTCATGATTATGATTATTATTATGTGTATGATTATAATCATAATAAAAATAGGTATAATATGATTTTAAATATTGAAATTAATCCACTAATGAAATATAAAAACATCCTTCTCCTACTTCCTATTTGTATTCTTATTTAAATTAAATACCATAGAGCAAGATGAGAAATATAATAAGTAACACATTCATGTTTATAGAATACCTTATAAATTAAAATGTGAAGATTATTTATCTAATACACCCTTGTTATCTTTAAATTTTTCTACATCATTTCATATAATTAATTGTTATAAAACAAATAGGCATAAACCTTACCTAGAAATGGCAAAGGAATGTGAATAATGTGAAATTTCTTATATCCTTCTAAAAATGGAAAATTAATGTGAATAAATTTAAAGTAGTCCTATATTTATATAAATGGTTAAATAATGTGATTAATGTGAAATTAATATTATCTCTCATAAATGAAAATAAATGCGAAGAATGGTAAATTCCTTGTCACTCTCTCTAGATATTTCGAAAAAATGTGTAGAGAAATTAAATTCTTTCTCTAACTTAGGAATTTAAAAATAAATATAAATTAATAAAATATATCCTAAATTATTGATGATTCAATCACATGTGATGAATGTCTATATTGTATTTAGATACAATGTTAGAAAAATCTCTCTGAATGAACCTTGTATTGAGACCAAATGTGATGACAACATAACAATATGCAATGATACATCTCTAGAATGTGAATCTATGGAATGCAATGTTACACCTAAAATTAATGAAAGTATATTAATATTAAATAATACATATTTAGAATATGAATCTATATAAGGTATTGTTAAACATAAATTTGATGACAATTATCGATACTTTTTAAACATTTTCATCTAGACCTCTTTCAACCATTCATAATAGATTATCTTTTTCATGTTATAATAATAAGATACAACCACGTAATGTAACCCTTAAGTATATTAAAATACCTTCTTAATAATTAATTTATTTTAATTCATGTTTTATGTGTTTTGAAATACAAAATACATCATCTAAGACTAAAAATCAAAGCATATCATTCTTGGGTTGATTCTAATGCTATATATGGAAACCCAATTCTACAAAAAAAATTAATGAAAAATTACCTCACAACTTCCTCATGCTTACAATTCATATGTTTAGTAGAATTTGGGATTATTTCGTAAATCTTAGATATTTTAGAGATACTAAGGATACATATGGTAAAAGTTATATTTTAATCAAAGTATTTATAAAACTTTTAACTTGAAAGGCTTTGGATTGGTTTCACTCTTTTCCTAGTGATTATTGACACTATTATCATGAGCTAAAGATACATTCTTAGTGTGATACATTATTAACAAAGGACCAAGACTTAAGTATGAATGGTTACCATCTCTCCACCATGTAAAATTAGAGATAATTTATGATTGCATTTTATGATTTAGGACTTTTATGAAAGAATTGATATTTTAAGCCAAAATTTATCTAACATGAATGACTATCAGTCAAAACTTAAATTTACTTGATATTATCAATGTTAATATCTATGGACCTTGCATTGGTACGCATCCATGGACCTTGCATTGGTCGGTAAGTTTTTCTCCTTCTCTCCTAATATTGAGATGTTAAGGAAATGGGTTTTGTCTAGGTGGAAAGTTAAGGGTAGTGTATCGATCACTGCTATGGAAAGAGGCTTATTCATGTTTATATTTACAAATAGGGAGGATATGATAGCTATTCTTGCTGGAGGACCATGGATTTATGGCCCACATTCTCTTGCCTTGTGCTCGTGGAAACCAAGATTTGATCCTAACTCGGACCTTAATAAGTCTGCTCTTGCTTGGGTAAGATTGCCAGGGTTTCCATTGGAATTCTAAGACAATTTTTCTTTTACAGCGATTGGCAATTCTATTGGCTAATACGTCACTATAGATCATACAACCAGAATAAAGTCCAGATGTGTGTATGCTAGATTGTGTGTCAATGTTGAGATTAATCAAACTCTCCCTACATCTATAGAGCTAAACTCTAAATATGGGACTTGGACTCAGCTGATCACATATGAAAATGCTACCACTTTCTATCAAATATGTAAAAAAAAGGGAAATTTAATGACACAATGAAAGGTGAAGTGAACGGGAAGGGTGAAGATTAGTCTCACAGTCACATAAATTATGGCAATCAGGGAATGGGGGTAATGCGGAAAACACTGAAAATACAGAAAAGGTAGGGGATAAGGTGAGCAAGGAGGATGTCTCTAGTAATGGAGGAGAAGTTTTCCTAGAGGAAAATAACAAGAAGGTATTAGACAATGATGGTCAGAAGGCTATAATAGACACAGCTAACCCTTTAGACCAATAGACCAATATGTCTGAGGAAGGAGAAATAGGTGTCCAATAGATAGAGGAAGTTAACACAAAAGACAAAGTTTCAAGATATGGATAGGAAAAATTAACTCTATAAATACTACATACTAAAGGAGAAGTAGACTTACAGTTAAACACAGATATTTTCCATGCTTTGGAAGTTGGAGACCAAGCAGACAATTATTTAGCAACAAGTGAAATAGGATAAAATGGTAGTAATTAATAGGAGGAATGGGTTACCCCAAAGAAAAAGAATCAAAAAGGTAAAAAATATGTAGATGTTGGCACCGATCCAAAACAAGGGAGACTAACCCTAGGAGAAATAAGACAAAGAGAGATTGCCAGGGACATTCCCTGTGGTAAACAGAAAACACTGGAGACCCATCCCCTCAAATCCTCTAAATGAGAATTTTATCTTGGAACTTGAGGGGCTTTAATAGTCCTTAAAAATAGTTTGAGGTTAAAAACTACATTTCAGGTAATAAATTAGATATTTTATTACTCAAATACGTCAAGATGAATGAGGAGAGTTTTAAGAAAATTGTTGACTACATATGACCTAAGGTAGCTTTTTGCATTAGTCCAGCTGAAGGGGCTTCAAGGGGGATTGTAACTATGTGGAATAGTGATAAAATTTAGGGATCTCTTATGGATTATAACAAACACTTCTTGATTATCAACTTCTCTTTGAACTCTTTTAACTGGTTGTTGATCAATGTCTACGGCCCAAATAACAGAGCATTGAGGTATAATTTATACATAGACTTGAGTAGTCTCAGGAATAATTCTTGAAACACTAGATGGATGCTAGGTGGAGATTTTAACACTCCTCTATACCCTTATGAAAAATAGGGTGGGGTTATTGATTACTCAGACAACATGTTCAACTTTGCCAAATTTATTAATGATTGGGGACTATTGGATATAGAATTACAAAATCAAAATTTTAATTGATCCAATAGAAGAAAAGGAGATCAAATGATTCAGCTTAAGTTAGATAGATTTCTTATCTCGAGTAACTTGAATGATTATCATAATATGCATGTGCAGGCTTTTCCTAGAACCATGTCCGATCATTTCCCGATCTTCCTTAGTTAGAGAGACTAGGGACAACATGGTCCTTTCCCATTCCATTTTGATGTGATGTGGATCAAACACAAAGGCTTTAGACAAATGGTGGCCCAATGGTGGAAAATTCCTATTCAGGGCACTCATATGTTTAGAATAGTAAAAGAACTCTAGCATATCAAACAAGAAGTTCATGGATGGAATAGATACAGCTTTGGTCAAGTCTCTCAGTAGAAGAAAAACATAGTAGGAAAACTCAAAGATATTCAACAATGGATGGCTCAAGGTGATGATTCAGAAGACACTTTAGAAGAAGAGAATGTCATGTCTTCTTAATGAAATAATATTATGGAAAGAGAAGAGGTTTTCTAGAAATAGAAATCTCATGTTCAGTGGATTAAATAGGGGGATAGGAACACTACATTCTCTCATCTCTTGGCCATGAAACATAGGAAGGCCAACTCCATAACAAAGCTATGTTTGGATAATGGTGACATTATAACCAAAGATAATGAGATAGGGGAACAAGCCAGGGCTTTCTTTTAGAATTTTCTCGCTGAAAAAAATAATGATGATGGGAATGATACACCTATGAACCAATTCATTGATAAAATCCCCTGTTTGATAACTGAAGAAGATAATCTAGAGATGTTAAAGCCTATATCTGAGGAGGAAGTCCATGTTATTTTATTTTCCATGCATGCATTCAAAGCTTTGGGTCCTAATGGCTTCCCTCCTATTTTCTTTTAGGAATATTGGGAGATAGTAAGAGTGGATCTTACTGCTATTGTTCTTGATTTTTTCAATTCAGGTAAACTTTTGAAACAAGCTAATAATACTTTCATAGTACTTGTTCCTAAAATTTCACAACCCACACACCTTATAGATTTCTGACCCATTAGTCTATGCAACACTTTTTATAAGCTATGCACTAAAGTGCTGGTTATGAGGATTCAACCTTTACTAGATAAAATTATTTCCCCTTCACAAAAAGGTTTCATCCTGAGTAGGCAGATTCTTGATGTTGTGATTAGCACACATGAGACTATTCACTCCATGAACAAGAGCAAAATCCCTGGTATGGCCCTTAAGCTAGATATTTCTAAAGCATATGATAGGGTCTCATGGACTTTTTCATTCCAAGTCATAAAATTTGGGTTTAATGATAAAATGTCTCACTTGATATGGAACGTTATCTCTTTTACAAAATTTTTAGTTCTAGTTAATGGTGTACCTAGAGGGTCTTCTCTTCTTTGAGAGGAATCTGCCAGGGGGACCCTCTCTCCCCGTACTTATTCATCATAATGGTAGAGGCACTAGCAAGATACATAAAAGTAGATATAGCCTCAAAAAATTTAGTGGGCATCAAACCTGCCTCCTCCCTTTATCCTATGGCAGTGTAGCAGTTTGTGGATGATACCATCTTTTTTAGCATCTCTTCGGTGATTGAAGCTAGAAGATGGAAGAATATTTTAAATAATTATGCCATAGAGTCTAGGCAAAGTATAAATCCCTAAAAAAGCAATGTGTATTTCTTGAATACTCCTAATTACCTTAGACAAATAAACATTGATATATTGGAATGTGTTGAAGTTGTTCTACCAGCTACCTACCTGGGTGTCCCCCTCATAGTCAAAGAGGTATCTCCTAGTTTTTGGAATGGAATTTTGGAAAGAACTTAGAGGAAACTTCTTGGTTGAAAATGGAAACTCCTCAGTAGTGCTGGTAAACTGCAACTTCTTCGGGCCTCTCTGCAAGGGATTCCTACATACCTCCTGTCTCTCTTTAAAATTCCTGCATATTTTGCTGACAAATTGGAACAGATTCAAAGTAAATTCTTATCTATGGGGATAGAAGATAAACATAGAATGTCTTTAGTCAGATGTGGAAAAGTGTGTCTTCTAGAATCCCATGGTGGCCTCAATATTAGGTCTATTAGAAACATGAACAAAGCCCTTCTCTCAAAAATTAATTAGAACCTAATCCATAAAAATAATGATTGGGGGGAAATAATGTATGCCAAATATATGCATAGCACTGATGGTTCCAACTTTCTACAACATATGGGGTTACCTCAGGGATCTATGATATGGAATAAAATACTAAAAAGTAGAAGCCTTATTAAGCAAGGAATTAGATGGAAACTAGGAAATGGATAGCATATTAAATTCAGGGATGATATTTGGTTAAAGGACAAGGCTCTCATCACATAAGGAAACTATGGAGATATTGTTGACTTGAATACTCAGATTTTTGGAGATAGAGTTAGTGATTACATGGATAATAACAATGGTATGCAGAGCTAGAAAAATCTATTGGACTGTTGTGATCACTGGCTTGAGCTTTTCCCTAGAGTTTGGGAGATTCAGTAGTGGATTTAGGGGCTAGAATCCCTCTCTTCCCCCATGAAGATGAATAGTACTAGTGGCCAGATAAGAATGGATTTTTTTTTTCAAATCTACTTATCATCTGCTGATTCCTGAGGCTTAGAATAAAGACATAGGGAAAAAGGTTTGGAATTATAAACTTATCCCAAAAATTAACATTTTCTGGTGGGCTACTACTCATAACAAAATCTTAACACATGACAACCTTCAAAAGAGAGGGTTTACCCTAGTCAACAGATGTTGTTTGTGTGGTTCAAAAGAGGAAATAGTTGCACACCTCTTCATTCACTGTGATTTTTCTCAAGAATTATGGGGCATAATTCTAAATAACTTTAGTATTGAATGGGTCTGTAATTCTAACTTTAAGGAAGTAATCCTCAGCTAGAATCCAACCTTTACACATCCTTGGCTTATAGAATTATGGAATCAAACTTTACCCTATTTGAGTTGGATTTTATATAAAGAACGCAACCACAAAATTTTTAGGGACACTACTAGAAATGCATCTCAGGTGTTTCATTCCTTTGTTAAGACTCTTATGGAAAGTGTCACCACTTCCCATATTCATTCTACGAAGAAACCCCTATCTCAAGTTGAAAATCAAATTGCAGCTAAATGGAAGGGTTTAAACTAGATCCTTGATTATAATAACTCCAAAATTCTACAAAGACTAAATACTAAATGGATTCCCCCAAAGCTTAACTAGATGGAACTCAACTTTGATGGGGCATCCAAGTCTAATGGTAAAGCTAGTGGAGGAGGAATTATAAGAAATCATAAAGGATGGATGATAGTTTTCTATGCTGGTGGAATAGGATTCTAGAGCAATAACTATGTTGAAGCAATGGCTCTCCCATGGGGGTTAAAATTGGCTATATCCCTAGGAATAAGAAACTTGAGTATACAAGGAGGCTCTAAAATGGTCATAGATGCATATAATAAAGCATCGAATGTGGGAATTAAGCTAAAATATATCATTAGGGATATCCGATTTCTTTTGTAGAAGTTATTTAGAGTGGAGATTTCTCATATTTACAGAGAGGGAAATAGTGTTGTTGATGCCTGTGCCACTCTTGGTTAGCAATTTTTAGATTGGTGGGTATGGCGCCAAGTTGTCCATATTCCTTTAAACATTAGGGATATTATTCAAAAGGAAATGACTTGTCAAGGATGAGTTGAAATTATGAGAAGGATATCTCTCAGAGGCGGTCCATTTGGAGGGGGCCATTGTGGATCTCGAAACTTGATAACTATTGTAATCTTTTGACAATCATTCATGATTTATTATATCAAGAGGTTAAGGCATGTGGGTCTCATTATGAAGATTGATGGGAAATGATTTCCAATTATGGGAGTAGCCAATTTCATCTCTGTATGGTATTTCAAATTATGAGCCATCACATTTTCATTATGCATAAGTGGGAACAAGGGTTTGTAACCACTTCAAAGTTGAAGGTTGAATTTAGGAACTCCACTAGTTGGGTCTACAAATTGAAAATGGGAGGAGACTAAATTCAAACAGAACCAATCTCCTGCTGTGAATTGAAAGATAATCTGTTGGTTTGGTATTACTGTAAAGAAGGGGGAATTAGCCCATATCTAGAAAGGCTTAATGGGTTCGATGAAAACTTGTCTGAGCAATTTGTGAGGTCCAGGTTAAATAGGTGTGTCACTATTGGTAGAATCAATTTTGAGATCTTTGAAAAGGTGATTGCTATGGCTACAAGAATGACCATGTAGGGGTTAAAGCTTCAAAGGAAAACAAAAATCATGGATCTTTTAAGCCATAAACTATTCTTGGGAGAAGGCAAAGAACTCGTCCCTTATCAAGGAGGATTCAAGCGTGCTAAGCTACCTGAGCCATGGGATGGAGTGTGCTTTATTCTCATGAAGTAATTCATGTTCAAAGGATGATTTACCATGTTCTATAATTACCATCTCCCTCTTTTAAATTAGTTCAGGTGCAATGCTCTCATTAGTTTTCCTTTTTACCTGCTCTCCTCTTTAGAACATTCTATCTTTAGGGTGAGAGCAAAAATGTCTAAAAAGCTAGATGTGAACCCTATTCCCCTACACCAACGCCTTATTTTTTATTTGTATAATTTTCACCAATCCCTTGAGCCATCCAAGACTATCAAAATTGATAGTGGAGATATTCCTTCCAATCCGTTGCCTTGTGATGCTATCGATGAGTCATATTTTTCCCCTGCTCCTACCAAAACTAAAGATGTATCTTTCTCCATCTCAGAAGAGACCCCTGTTAACACCCCTGGCTCCTTGGAAAGCAATAAGGAAAAGAAGAGGGAGGTTGATGTGGAGGAAGAGAATATTGGGGGGACCACTGAGGGGACCCACAAAAATCTTGGTAGGGCCATGGATTGTCAAGGTGGTAAATCTTATAAGTCTTCTAAGGTTAATAAGGAGGGCTTCTCCTTTAGAGTTCAAAGGTCAGAGTAGATTACTGGTAAACTCACCTCTAAGGCTAGACTTATTGATTATTCAAAGAGTGCTTCGGTGGAAGCAACCCAGGAGGAAGAGTCTAAGGAATTGGAAATCCAAGAAATTTCTAAGGACACTAAAGGGAACCAGGAGACTAGGGAATTTGAGGTTATTGAGGAGGATGGTGCTGACATTACGAAAACTACTGACCAAAAGGGGAAAATGTATGTCAAGGAAGCTGGTGAGGAAATAGAGAATGATATTGGTTGAAAATCTAAAATTGATTCCCTGAAGGATCTTATTCAGAAGCTGGAGCAGAACTTCACCAATGGGCTCCAGAATACAATTCTCCTGAACATGTCTATGCTGAAAGAAGTGGGTAATACTGGGCCTGCTGTCAATGCAGAGAATACTTATAAACTAAATGATCTTATAAAACCAATGGCTATGTAAGGAGAGACCTCTCTGACTCTCATCTTTCCATTTCTTATTTTTTGGTTTTTGTGTCTATTGGTACTCTGCTAGTGCCATCTCTTCTCAGAAGGTATATTTGTTTTGATTGCCTTCTTGTCTTTTTAACTCTGTAAAGGGTTTGGCCCCTGGTCTTCCACCTTACTTTATCAAAAACATTGTTAATATCTATTTTGAATGACTTTTATTGGTGATTAATGATATAGGATGATAGGTATTGTGTCTTCCTTGGTAACTTATTAGGTCATCTAATAGTCTAGTGAGTAGCAAGGTTTAGTCACCTAGTCTTTTCATCAAATGCCAATTATTTTTATTCTTATTTATGTGTTTATAATTTTTTAAGGTAATTTTGACAAATTTAAGGTTATTAGTTAAATAAATTCAATGAAGAATCATACTCATGAAGGTAAGGTGGTGACCCTTCCAAGACAACCATGATCTTATGTTGACCAAATTGACCAAGAAGTAGAATTATTAAGATAATCACATTGTATTTTCAATAAAATTAGATATATTAAATTAGTTTTGATAATATTAATTTATTTCATATACTTTAGTCTTATTATACTTTTCAATGTTGAGATGATACTTGATAGTAACGAGAAAATGTGAAGGTTTTATCCTTGGATAGAGGTATTTTAAGTCATATAACATCAATTAATGACATCATACTTGTATGTGTCTGTACATTATCCCTAAATGTGTTATAAATTTCTATGTAACATTGGAAGTCTCCTTATAACTTCCATTCATCATATTCTAATGTCTAAATGAGTATTTATTATAAGAGTCATAGGAAAAAAGAGTTTGTAAAGGTTTTAAAACATTCCCCCACCTCATTAGAAGTTATGGTAATTTGGATAGTCATCTAGTTCATCATCTCTAATAGTTCCAAACGATAAGATAGGCACATTCTTGATAAAAACACAATTTTTGAGGTCTTTTATAGAGGCTTTCTATTGGTGGGAAATGTAAAAAATCCTCCAAGGGTCCTCCATGTCTTATTATACTAAAATACATGAATAAATTGGAGATATACATTCAAAAAATGTAGAACAGTTCTTTTTTTTTAATCGAGCTCCTTGGCAACCTCAAAAGGCCAATCGGTTTGTGGATGGTAATCTGAGGAAAGAGAAATTTGGAACCCAAGATATTATAAATATGAGCGGAGAATAATTGCATTCCAATTTGTGTAATATTTTCTTTGGTTAGGCTTATTAACTTTATGAATAACTTTTAATATTCTTAGGGTGTCTAGAGAGGACTCAAAACCTCATCTAGGTCAGGTTTCTCCAAATGTAGAGTTTTAAAGCTTAATAAATGCATGAATATGATTTTTTAGGGTCTATTTAACATTATTTTACCCATTTAATATAATTTTATTTTATTTCTCCTCATTTTCATGATTGGTGTAGTAACAAATAACCTTGATTTGCTAGTTTGAACAACACAATCATGTTTGAAGAAGTTATGAGGTGTATTAGTGCTTATAATGAATGAATGAGGTTGTTTTTTATTTTTTTATAACTAATAAATATAACTAAAACCTATGAAATAATAATTGTACTGATGTACTTCAAAAATGATAGAAAATGATGCATGCAAAATTAGGTTATTTGAATTAGCAGACATGGTCGAGAGAAATCTTGTCAAACATGAATGTGTTTTCATTAAAAATTATTATTCAATTAAATTAAACATATTAATATATAATTTAATATCATGCTTAGGATTTTTCAAGTGTTAATCAATTAGAGTCAATATTCAAGGGGTTTTCTTCAAGCTTAAAACAAAGAGTAGACTGTGAACCTACAAGTTTGTAGATAAATAGGTCAACATTAGCATAAAATATTTTCAATTGAAAGGGTATAAGATATATTTAATACATAATATATTTTATTATTTCCGTTTATGAATATATAAAATACTTTAAACCCAATCTTTCTCAAGCCAATGGTGAGAGAAGGAGGTTCAAAGCAACACAATATAATGCAAAAAAGACAACATATGCTCTTATAAGAATCCAACATATTTGTTTCCTCAATATAATTTAATTTCACCTTATAAAAGTTATATAATATATATCTAATCACTTTATACATATATGACTACTCAAAATTCAACTCACATGCATTTAAAAGCACTAGGTAAGATAGGATGATTGTGTGAGTTCAAAAGAAGAAGTCAGAAGGTCTCAAGTCAAGATTCAAGGTATTTGGAATAAATTTGAAAGAAAAAAATACATAAAAAATTATTCCATATTTTTTAATATTTCATCATTTTTCAATTGGTATGCAGAGGATAAAATAAGAAGAAAAGAAGTTTTTGGCCTAAATGACCACCTACAGCCTGTAGTAGGTAGTTTGAGTAAAATTCCACATGTATGATGTGAAATGAGTTTAGGTGGTATGTATATAACTAAAATATAAAATTAATAAACCTTATAATAATTTTTAAAATAACTAAAGTTCTGAAATTCAAAAATAAGAAGACACACTATCATTCTTGCAATCATGAAGCCTAAACACAAACCTACAATTTTGTGATCAAATTATGAAGATAAAATGAAATAATTTTATTGATTTTAGGTTTTTTATGGATATTATATGTGTTGGAGGTCACATAATAATATCCCATATATGATGGATCCCTTGGAAAAGGAAGAGAATGAAAAGCAAGGACTTTTAGGGTCACTAACACAAGGTTGTTCTTAAACTCTAATCATAGCCTAACATAGTTTGTAGTGAGTTAGAGAACTGAAATTGTGAATATAAAAACCTTAAAACCTCATGTGAGCTTGAAAAAACTTTAATTAGGGGTTTAGAGTAAAAATAAACACTTTCACTTCTTATTATGCCAAATCACCCTTCTCAATCTCTCAAACAAGCCTATCCTACCTGAGAGGTCACTTTTGGCATGTGACAACTCACATGATCAGGTTAATGGGATAAAATGGTATTTTTAGGTGTTGATGGGCCATATTCGCACCTAATTTATATATAGTTAAGATATCAGGGTGCAAATCTTAATAAACTATCCAGAAGAAGGTTATACACCTAAAACCCTTTTGAAACCCTGCTAATGACCGATGACTGTGTTTTTTATTAAAATGACCTCAATATTAAATTTTTTTACATAATATTACTTTAAAACCCTCTTTTATTCCCATGGGAACTGAAAATGATTCATTTATTGGCACATATGAAGGGTAGACAATACAAAAATGGTCTTAGAAGTGGTTATTTTGAGCTTATTTGTAGGGATGTGAGTTGTGGATGAAATTTGGTTAGTTGAAATGAATTTTAAAACATTTTTATAAGCTTGAATTTTATTTTAAATTAATTTCATGTTGTCATAGGATGATAAAATATCTTCTCTAGGCAAGAAATAAACATAAACCAGTATTGCTTCCTTGGTTGCTTAAGAAAAGGTAAGATTGCAGACCTAATGAATATTATGAGGATATTAAGAGTCCATAGAACATAAATAAGGATACCTATTTAAAATATTTTAATTATTTATTCCATTATCATATTCAAATAAGTGAACATAGGCATATTTGAGCATGATACTCTAATATGTCATTGAAGACATTTGAAAGAAAGGTGTAGTGAATTTGAAAGGTTTGAAGACACTTAAGAGAACATGATTGCCACTAAAAAATCATTATGGAATGATCTCAAACATATATAAAGTGTTAAAAATAGTAGAGGGTAGTTCAATATTAGTTATAAGATGAATATTTCAACTTGTCAACTCTCAACTAAGAGGAGGGAAGTTTGAAATAAGGTTGATGAGTAATCAAGAAGGTTAATAGTAATTACAAGCCACCCTTGATGAAAAAAAGGATTAAATTAGGTTGACAAATGTTGATAAAATTCTTCATAATTTCTTATTTGTATTATTTCTTGATTTTAGCATGTCATCATAAGATGACATTTATCATATGCTTCTCCTATGCCTTTCCTATTTATTTCTCACATTCTTCTATATATATGCCTAATTTTAGAATTCTAAGGATCCTCCACTTGAGTATGAATAATCCCTACTCCTTTTATAATCAATTAAAGTAGTATACAATCTAGTTTTACCTTATCTTATGATTATATTCTAGTGATTTTTTATGAATGAATGATCTTATCTAGTGTTGAATAATTTTTCCTTGGAATGTTATCTCATTATCTCACCTATATGTAGTTTGAAATCACTCTTGTAGGCCATATTAATTTTTCATTAAATATTTTTAAGGTTAAGTGAGGAAATATTTCATTAATATCCTTTATACCTCTATAAAATGAGCCCTCCTTACGTAATCATCATCTACTACCTTTATATTGTGAATTTAGACATGTGTGGTAGTCATCAATAATTTGGTGCATCACCTCCCTAGTTTATTTTTATTTCAATTATCTTTCCCTTTTCCTTGACAATTAGTAGTATATTTTATATTTATTAAGTAATGCATCAAGGGAGCTAACACTATTTAGAGGTTCAATCCATTATTTTGGTCACCCACAACCTAGGATTATTCCCATACTATCACTTAAGTGAGGAGGCTTTAATAACCTCCTCAAGGGTTAAACTTTTGATTATAATAGATATATCAACTAATAGATTTGGAAACATAACACATAGTTTTCAGGGGCTTCAATTACCAAGTTAAAGTAAATAAAATTTATTATACTTATAAATCATTTCAAATTCTTTTCTAATAATATTTCACTAGAAAATCAATTGACACCTAGTCCAAATCTACAAAAGAAACATGACAATAATATAAAAAAATAAGATCGATAAAATGAAACAAAGGAGGCTATCAAACCTCCAAAGGTAAAGATCAAGGCTAAGGAAATTAAGTTTAATATCCTAAATAAAAGGAAATAATTAGAAAACAATGCATTACCAAAAATTAATAAACCTTGTTTTAACAAGTGGCAAACACTCATATTTGATGGTTTTAGAGATCATCCACAAGATATTGTAAAAATATTGGTTAGATAAGAATTTAATTAATTTTCCTCCTGATTATTATTATCCTCTACATTATATCATATTATTTTAAAATACATATATTTTTAATTTACCATGGTATTAATGGGAATCAAGACAGTTTTTTATTCATTACAAAATATATATAACATAACTAGCAAATAGAGGGGTTATTAAATTTTAAAAACTTAACACTTGGTTAATAAGATTCCCATATTGATTTACTTCTACTAGTGTTGGGGATCAACCAACAATGGATTACACTTGTGAAAGCAATAAACGCGGAAATAAATCAGATAGATAAGTAACTAGAATGATAAATAGCACAGAACAAGAGATACAAGAAAACACCCTGAAAACTTGTATTAAAACTCTTTACAATAGGAATACAATTGAAGAAACTTCGTTCTTCCACACCTCTCTCAGATGCACACAAGATCTCTCACTAGATCTCTATTCCTCAAGAGCTCTCTCTCAAGTACACTCAAATCCAACAACCTGGATTGATGCAACTCAGTACTGTCCTTCAAACATTCACAATGTTCTACTCACACTCACACATTCAACATACTAAGCTAAGAAAATCTTTCCTACATATAGAATTAGGAAACTTGAGCATGCTCTTACAAAAAATAGTTAAGCCTCTTAAACAAGAGCTCTAAAAATAATATTGCTAATAATAGAGACGCGAGCTTGAGACTACAACTCAAACTCATCATGCAAACACTCACTTCTGTCCTCGGAAATCACTTTCTGGACACACAGATAACCGACGTCGGTTCCTGCCTGTTCGCCTGTGACAGTCACCGGCTGACTTTACTGCCGACGTCGGCGCCTCTGCAACTGCAACTGACCGACGTCGATCGCTCCTAACCGACGCCGGTGTCTGTGTAGACCCGAACCTATTTAGTATGCTCCTTGGTGAAGCTTTTAGCTCCACACACCCTAACAATCTCCCACTTGGAGATAAATAGCTGCACCAGTACCTGTACAACAACATCTTCTAGCTCCTTCATCTTCAACTCAATCATGAAGACCAATAAAAGTTGAATGAAGATTCAACTTCTCCTTCGTAACTGGCTTTGTTAGCATATCAGCAGGATTCTTGTCTGTATGGATCTTCTCCAGCTTCAACTCACCATCTTCCAATACCTGCCGTATGAAATGGTACCTTAGCTATATGTACTTGGTTCTTGAGTGAAAGGCTGAGTTCTTAGCCAAATGGATTGCACTCTGATTGTCACTATACAATCTGCAACTTCCATGCTCCCTTCCAAGCTCTTCCATGAACCGTGTCATCCATATCATCTCCTTGCTAGCTTCTGTGGCTGCAATATACTCTGCTTCTGTAGTTGACAAGGCAACAACCTTCTGTAACTTAGATATCCAGCTAACCGTCGTTCCACCTACAGTAAAAACATAACCTGTAGTGCTCCTTCTGCCATCCAAATCACCTGCCATATCTGAATCTACATAACCATGTAGAGAAGTATCTGAACCTCCATAGCACAAGTGTCTACTGCTGGTTCCTCTCAGATATCTAAGGATCCATTGAACTGCTTTCCAATGTTCCTTTCCTGGATTGGCCATATACTTACTTACTACTCCCACTGCTTGGGCAATATCCGGTCTAGTACACACCATTGCATACATCAGACTTCCTACCGCGGAGGAATATGGAACCTTACTCATGTACTCTACCTCATCATGTGAATTAGGACATTGTTCTTTACTCAACTTAAAATGTCCAGCCAAAGGTGTGCTTATCACTTTAGCATCCTGCATATTGAACCATTTCAACACCTTGTCCACATAATCTTCTTGAGACAATATCAACATGTGATTTTTCCTGTCCCTCTTAATGCTCATGCCAAGGATTTTCTTAGCTGCTCCCAAATCCTTCATAGCAAACGTTTGAGCTATTTTCACCTTAAGCTCAGAGATATCCTGCATGTGAGATCCTACAACCAGCATATCATCTACATACAACAATAGAATAATATATCTACCGTTATCAAATCTCTTAAAATATACACAATGGTCAGATTGACATCTACTGTAGCTATGTTCAGTCATAAACCTATCAAATTTCAAATACCATTGCTTAGGAGCTTGCTTGAGGCCATACAATCTCTTCTTCAACCTGCACACTAACTTCTCCTTACCCTTGACCTCAAAACCTTCTGGCTGTTCCATGTATATTTCCTCATCCAAATCTCCATGAAGAAACACTGTCTTAACATCTAGCTGCTCAAGATGCAAATCCTCAAAAGCAACCAAAGACAATACAACCCTTATAGAAGTCATCTTAACAACAGGAGAAAAAATCTCACCAAAGTCAATACCTGGCTTTTGTGCAAATCCTTTCACAACCAATCTGGCCTTATATCTCATCTGTCCATCCTCACCTTCCTTCAACCTGTAGGTCCATCTATTCTTCAGTGTTCTCTTACCAGCTAGCAATTCAACCAAATCCCATGTTTGGTTCTCTCTTAAGGACTCCATCTCCTCAACCATGCCACGCTCCCACTTACTTCTGGACTCCACATGTAATGCTTCTTCAAAACTCTCTGGTTCTCCACCATTAGTTAGCAATAAATAATATAAGGAAGGAGAATATCTAATAGGAGGCTTACTTACCCTTTCAGACCTCCTGATGGGTGTCTTGGACTCGCTCTCAACATGCTGTCCACCCAAATTTTCTGACAGTGATCGACCTCGGTCACCTGTAGACCTGTTACTGGCCGACGCCGATTCTTCCTGGCCAACGTCGGTGCCTGGTCTGTTGACGTCGGTCTCTGTATGACCGACATTGGTTTTTGTACTGCCGATGCCAGTTCCTAACCTGTCGACGTCGGTCTCTATGTTTTCTTGTAAGTGATTATTTCTTTTTCTCGCGAGCTCATTTTGGACCATAACTTTGTCCAATTCAACATTGCTCTGCCCAGATTGATCCAGCTTCCTTATCTGATCACTGTACATCACTCTTTCATTGAAAACAACATCACGGCTCCTAATTACCTTGTTAGTTCCTAGATTCCAAAATCTAAAACCAAAATCATCTGAGCCATAGCCAATAAACGTGCACCTCATAGACTTTGCATCAAGCTTCTTTCTATTTTCCTTATCTATGTGCACAAAGGCTTCACAACCAAAAACTTTGAGATATGAGAGATCTACCTTTTTACCTATCCATGCCTCTTCTGGAATTCCACCATCCAGAGCTGTAGAGGGTCCTCTGTTAATCAGGTACACTGCAGTGTCAACTGCTTCTGCCCAAAACTCTAAGGGCAACCCAACATGCAATCTCATACATCTTACACGCTCCATGATAGTTCTGTTCATCCTTTCAGCAATACCATTCTACTGAGGTGTCCTTGGAACCGTCCTTTGCCTACGGATTCCGTGAGTGTAACAATACCAGTTAAACTTAAGACTGCATAACTCACCACCATTATCAGATCTCAAGCACTTTAATCTTCTACCTATTTCATTCTCAACCATGGCTTTCCAAATCTTAAAAGTCTCAAAAACATCAGATTTATTTTTAATACAGTAGATCCATACCTTCCTTGTAGCATCATCTATGAATGTAACATAGTACCGTGATCCTCCAATAGAGGCTACCTGAGCCGGTCCCCACACGTCTATGTGAACAAGCTGCAACTTATGCCTTTTCTTAGTAGACCCAGTCTTGAGAAAACTAACCCTTTTCTGTTTTCCAAATACACAATGCTCACAAAATTCTAGATCCATACTTTTCAAATATGAAAGCATACCTTTAGAATTAAGAATTGATATCCCCTTCTCATTCATGTGGCCAAGCCTTGAGTGCCACAATTTAGCATCCACATCTGAAGTAGATAAAACTGAAGGAGATTTGTTAGTAACACAATTACACAAGTAGAGAGTACCTTCTCTCTTACCTCTGGCCATAACAAGTGCACCCTTGGTCACCTTCCAAGAATCTGCTATGAGAGTTACTGTACAACCCTCATCACCTAGCTTACCTGCAGAAATCAAATTTCTCTTCAAACTAGGAACATGCATCACATCTCTCAACACCCATGTGTTGCCATTCTGCATCTTCAGCTGCACTTTACCTTTGCCAGTAATCTTACAAGGCTCATCATCCCCTAAGTACACTATTCCAAAATCTCTATGGATATAGTCACTGAAATATTCTCTGTTAGGGGTAGCATGGAAAGATGCACCAGAATCTAATACCCAAGATTCTATATTATTATGCAAAGAGAAAATAAGAGCATCTTGTGCAATACCTGCAACCTTTGTCTCTTCCTTTCCTTTGTGCTGATTCTCCTCCTTAGGCTTTGACCAGCAATCTCTGCTTATGTGCCCCAACTTTCCACAGTTCCAGCATTGTGGCCTTCTGCCATTTCTGGATTTGGATCTGCCTTTTCCCTTAGATTTAGATCTTGATCTCCTCTTGCTCTTTTCTTTTTGCCTTCCCCTACTCTCGAGATTTAAAGCGTTCCCAGATGTCTCTTCTGTGCTTTTCCTACAAATTTCTTCATTCAAAATAACACTAACAACATCCTCTACTTTCAAAATATTCGAAGCAGAAGCAGTATTAGAAACTGCCATTACCAAGCCATGCCAGCTTTCAGGCAAAGAACATAATATTAAAAGAGCTTTTATTTCATCTTCAAATACAATATTGACTAAACTTAACTGATTAACAATACCATGGAAATCATTGAGGTGATTAGATACAAATCCACCTTCTTGCATATACAAATTAAATAACTGCTTCATAAGATATACCTTATTTGAAGCTGAGGGTTTTTCATACAAATTTGCTAACGTAGTCATTAACTCTACCGTAGTTTTTGCCTGTGACAAATTAGATATCACAGTGGATGCAAGACTCAGTCTTATAGACCCCAAAGCCTTTCTATCAAGAACTTCCCATTCTTCATCCTCCATGTCCTTGGGCTTCTTTGCTATCCCACCTAACGGTAAGTAAAGATCTTTTTGATACAGATAGTCCTCTATCTACATTCTCCAATGTTGATAGTTCTTGCCATTAAACTTTTCCATTCTCAATTTACTTTCTTCTGCCATTGCTTCTCCCACTCAAACAGAAATCCCTGCAGAAACCCCTGTGAGAAACCTGTAATCCAAACACACTACACAGATCTGAACCACCTGTTAGTGAACCTAAGCTCTGATACCACTTGTTGGGGATCAACCAACAATGGATTACACTTGTGAAAGTAATAAACGTGGAAATAAATCAGATAGATAAGTAACTAAAATGATAAATAGCACAGAACAAGATATACAAGAAAACACCCTGAAAACTTGTATTAAAACTCTTTACAATAGGAATACAATTGAAGAAACTTCGTTCTTCCACACCTCTCTTAGATGCACACAAGATCTCTCACTAGATCTCTATTCCTCAAGAGCTCTCTCTCAAGTACACTCAAATCCAACAACCTGGATTGATGCAACTCAGTACTATCCTTCAAACATTCACAATGTTCTACTCATACTCACACATTCATCATACTAAGCTAAGAAGATCTTTCCTACATATAGAAATAGGAAACTTGAGCATGCTCTTACAACAAACAGTTAAGCCACTTCAACAAGGGCTCTAAAAATAACATTGCTAATAATAGAGACGCGAGCTTGAGTCTACAACTCAAACTCATCATGCAAACACTCACTTCTTTCCTCGGAAATCACTTTCTGGACACACAGATAACCGACGTCGGTTCTTGCCTGTTCGCCTGTGATCGTCGCCGGCTGACTTTACTGCCGACGTCGGTGCCTCTGCAACTGCAACTGACCGACGTCGGTCACTCCTGACCGACGCCGGTGTCTATGTAGACCCGAACCTGTTTAGTATGCTCCTTGGTGAAGCTTTTAGCTCCACACACCCTAACAACTAGTCATTCAAGAAAGACAAAATTTATAGGATCATTCCTAAAAAGGATCTAATGGTTCATCAAACTTGTGTAAATGATGTGTCTAGGAGAATATAATCTTTGAGTTCATAATCTACTACAACCGATCTATTTTAGGATATTTCCATTGTGGAATCAATGAACATTTGGTCTTTAATAATAATATAACCTATAGATGGAATGTTGTAAAGGATAAGGCACTATATAATGCATTCATTTTTAAAGCTCCTTAAAAACAAGTATGGATACCAATGATGAATCAAATAACTACATATGAAAGGAAATTTTAATTTAAGAGTTTTATACAACAAAAATACAAAAACTATATATATTCAATTTTTTCTTGAAAAGGATTAATAACTATCTCTATAAGATTATAGTAACTTATTATTATCCATAACATGGGGTATCAATGTTGAATATCAAAAATAACATATAGTATAACTAATTAATCTCATTCAATGACATACAATACAATACTAGACATAAATATGAATTCAAATATTTTGATTTCAAATAAACACAATTTTTAACTAAAATTAAAAAACAATATATGATGATAATATTAAATTATCATGAGATACAAATAAATAAAAACTCACCATATATAATGGACCAATATTTTAAATATAATGAGAGTCAATAAATATTTTTGGTAAACATCTCCCACTGCATAAGAATCATTATTATCACTACATCTACCATCCATAGAATTAGAGGATCCACTATCTCCCCCACACCACTATGATAAAGATCTACTTTTCTTCATGAAATTAGAATAAAAATACTAACTCTGCCATATTTTATTTGTGTTGTACCTTTAGTTAACTATAGTGAGATAATAAATCCCTTGATAAATCACCTTTAGGTGTGGCTAATAATTTTCTAGCTAATGTTTACTAAAAATAATCTTGATTGCCTAAAAACACATTAGAAATAATGGAAATAATGGTAACAGTATCAAAAGGGGTAGATGTACACCCACAATGTGGTCTACCATTAAAAAAAAAATGATTTCTAAATATGTTAAAATTTATATCACACATCAAAGTATGAAATATTATGTCTACCTTTCTAGCCAAATACTCATCTACTAAATTAAAAACATGGAAAATATAAAAGACATTAGTATATGATAAATAAGAATTAAAAAACCCAAAAATAATTAAAAGTATGCATATGTACTTAAATGTGGCTATAAAAACATATATAACATTATCTAAAACTGACTAGGGGTTAGCCCGACCTACTCTTACATCTCCTATACCTATTCCTTGTCCTCCTCCATGAACCATAGGTACACCTAATAGGTCCTCTATAATCAAAAAGGTGATAGGCCATCTCACATTTATCCACCACTTAATGTAAAATGTAGTACACCCCAGATAATTCTTAAATGTATCCACAAGTGGAGGATCTCAATACCCTTCAATTAAAGGTGATAGATATATACCTCTTGTCCCTATTCTATCACCTACAAGATGATGTTATCTCATAGTTTACGTAAAATTATACAAGGGTGGAGGCATCTCTTGATGGATGCCAAATTATCATGTCACCCTCTCAAATTGAAACCTTTCCACAAAGACAAGAAATAAGGCATGAAGACATGTGCTATGAAAAATGTGGAATAATATTTTTTCATCCTATAGGCACCTACCATATCCATAATATTACCTTAATAATATGATAAAACATATAATACTATCAAGGATCATATGATACTCCATCAAGCTCAAACCCTAATGCCTCTCTAGAACCCATTGTTATTAAAAAATTACACAAATTGACCCAACCTCCATAAGGTACTCCAATCAACTAAATAATCTTAAATTCACAACATAAAGTCCTCTAAAGTGGTCCTCTAAAGTGATCCAATATAAATCAATGTATAAGTGAGACACCATGGTGTGCCCCCATGTATATATTGTGACATATCTTAAATAACATGCTAAAAATAATATGTTCGATAAGAGCTGGACACAACATCAATATTTAAATCTATGGAATCATGAAATATTAGAGGTAACAATATCCAAAAGTAGCACTATAGAATCGTATGCTCCATTCTTATCACCATGAGCACAGCCAATCATATGTTTGAACAATTAATATTATTTGGTATATGACATACCATTAATATGATAACAATAAACTACATATGTAAATTAATAATAATATATTTTATTATAAAAACTATGTGGGTTTATACTTACATTAATAAATAATAAAATATATGGTTATAAAACTTACCATTGTGAATTGGGTGAGAGGTTGATCTCACAGGTTGTAGTTGTTCACTCTACTTATAATTCATTTTACATGGTAAATTCAATAAAATAGAGCATTAGATGAATTCCAATACACTTTAAAGATTATGGGCATTAAAAATAATTAAAATATTTAAACTTAGTTCTTTGGAGAAAATTCTTTGAGAAGAAGTGTGAGAGGAAGATTGATTGACTTTAGTGATTTTTTTTGTGAAATAATCAATAATCATTGTGGGTTTATTACCTCCCTTTGAAGCTTTCCCATGTATATCTCATGTTGTGTATTTTTATTCTTTATCACCATTATACATATCTAGATCATGGACCTATGTATATACATAATTTAATATGGTATTAGAAAGTTCATTTTTTGAACCATTTTTAGTGTCATATTGTATAAAACAAAAAATATAAAGTGGTGAAATTTATATGGAAATTATGTTTCTCTAAAATTTATACTAGATAATCCATAAATGTTAAATTTATCAAATTATAACATTTGTAAATATTGTAAAAAATTTGAATCTATGGCTCCAAACTTTTGAAACATTATTTTTTAGGACTTAAAATCCGATGTCAAGGAGACATGCCATAACCGAACTTACAAATGCATTTCAATGTAAATCTCAATAATCCATGTTGATCATGTATATGAGTGTAAAGTATTATTTAATACTCTATATCATCAATCAAGATTTCCCCAATGATGCTAGGAATTCCTGGAATCTATGCATAAGGGAACTCATCTCTCAAAAATTATTAAACTTATACTTGATCTAATTACTACTCCTATTAAAAGTGATAAAAAAATATTTAATTTTATTTCAAAAATAAAAAACATTAAATCCCATTTATATGGTTGCAATTTTAATATTATTCAAGATCAAATTTTGTACTTCATTATTTAGTTGAATATTTATGAAAATTTTAGTAATTTCATTTATATTCTTGATTATAAATACCAAACACAACAAGACAATACTGACCTAACTACTCTATTTGCTCTTTTTATTATAAAACAAAAAATGCTGTCAAATTTTGAGTATAAAGAGAATGCTACTCAGGAACTTGTCAAACTTAATAGTGATTCTCAAAAACCATAAATAAAAATTTAAACCTTCCCATGATAAATATTTGAACAAGAATTAAAGAAACAAGAATAAAAAAGTCAAATTTAATAGAAATTTTAATCTGTATCAAAAATTTGGAAATAAAATGGGTCGGGGGGTGTAGTCGGTTGGTCAAGTACTTCTGTTGCAGCTCTGCCCATCAGTGTTCAAGTCCCCCACCGGCCCCGTGGTATCGAAATTAGTCATGTCTAGCCAGCGGTGCCGGTCACGTTAAAAAGTTTACCCGGCTTTCAATAAAGTGAAAAAAAAAATTGGAAATAAAATGGAATACTATTTTAAAAATAGATATAATAACAAAACCTATAAAAATAACAAAGTTAAGAAAGGTTCTAATCAAAATCAACAAAAAAATCAAAACCAGAATCAAAACGATGATCAAGATAATAATACTAACACTATTGCATTGTACGTTGTTTTATTTGATTCTAACAATAATTAATGGATTTTATATATTGGTGCATCAAATAACATGACATGTTTATCAATTTTTTTATTTGACACTAGATATGTATCTAAATGGATTTATTTTGGTGATAATTCATGTTTAAAAGCTACTAGACAAGGAAAATCTAAATTTGCATATGTATTATTAAATGATGTTTTATATGTTCCTAACCTTAAGAAAAATATTTTATCATGTTCTCAAATTATGCATGATAATTTAAAATTAACTCTATTTAATGATAAATGGTATATTAATAATCAATTTGGTTTTCAAATTATTGAATGAATTCTAAAGAATGGACTATATTTTTTTCTACTTGTTGTCTTTCATCTCAAAGTAGAAATGAATCTCAATTATAACATGAAATTTTATGCCATGTTAATTTTATAATTTTATATGATATTTCTCATCATTATATTATTTTTCTTCCTTCTATTTTGTGTCATCATGAAATTTGTGAGGATGCTTACAAGATAAATAACACACTAAATTCTTTCACAAAAATTATGATGCTAACTCCTCTCATCCCTTAGAGATTCTTCATAGTGATGTTAGAGGAAATATATAATTTGATTATCTTTAAAATATTTATATGATATTAATATCATTGGTGATTATTCTAGGATGATTTGGTCTTATTATATTAATAATAAATCTGATTTATTATCTAAATTAAATTAAATCAAATAATTAGTTGAAAATTCTATTAATTTTTTTATTAAGAGAATAAAAATTTATAATGGAGGTGAATACATTACTAAATAATTTTATTCATTTTAAATTAATTATGGTATATAAATATAATTAACAACTCCATATGCCCCATATAAAAATAGAATTACTAAAAGGAAAAACCAAACCATCCTTAAAACTGCTATATCAATGTTGCATTATGTAAATATTCATAAATTCTTATGGTCCAAAGTCATGAATACCATTCTGCACATTACAAATATATTCCATAGTAAATATTTTCATTTTTATACGCCGTTAATAATGTGGTATAGTGATAAACCAAGTGTTTCTTACCTTAAGATATTTGCTATTCTTGCTTCCATCTTTATTCCTAAAGAAAAAAGAAGGAAAGTTGAACCTACCTCCTATTCTTGTATTTTCATAGGTAATGGAAGAAAAAATAAAGAGTTAATAATTTATAATTTTTCTAAATGATAAATAATAGATAATAAGAATGCCCAAATGCTTGAGAAATCTATTTTGGATCCTTCTGTAAGACCCCTACAAATTGCTTCTTTCAATGAACCTAACTCTTTGGTTACTCATTATAAAGAAACAAATGTCTTAGCAGACATTGATCCAATTATGGATAAATTAGAGTTAGAAGGGTAACCTTACCCAATTCATGTTAAAACTAAAATACCTAAATGGATTAAATACCTTATTTAGTCATCTAATCTTAATAATCTTAATAAATTTACTAGGATTCGACATACCTATCATGCTTTAATGACTTTGTATGAATGTTAACATGAATATTTTGAGGAATTTATTCAATATAATAGATGGAAAGTTTTTATAAAAGCTTAATATAAACCCCTAATAAAAAATAGGACTTGGGATCTTGTTGTGCCTCTACCTAGAAGGCATATTTTTGGTTCTAAGTAGCTTTATAAAATTAAATATTTATTCCATTTGTAAAATTGACAAATTAAAATATATATTATTTACTCATTGTTTTAATAAAAAAACCCAACATTGAATATGTTTAAATATTTCCTCTTGTAGATAAAATGAGTATTGTTATATTCATTATTGCCCTTACAGTTCAGAATGGTTAGATTATGCACTAAATAGATGTCCAAGATGCCTTACTAAATGGTGGTCTACAAGAACAAATATACATGAGTCAGCCCAAAGGTTTCAATGAACCTAAAAAGGATTATTGGATTTGTAAATTATAAAAATATCTTTATGGTTTAAAAAATATCCTCGAGCTTGGTATTCTAAAATCACTAGTTATTTTAAAGAATTAGGTTTCTCTAACTATTATTCTTATAAGGATCTCTTTATAAAAATTGAAACTAGTCATTTTATATTAATTGTAATATATGTTGATGATATTATTATTCCTAGAGATCAAATTAGTTTATTTATTAAATATAAAGATAAATTATAGCGATATTTTTAAATGACCAATCTAGAGATTCTTCATCATTTTTTATGAATGACTGTATTTTAGGATAAAAATTCAATTGTTGTATCTAAATATCAATATGCATATAACTTTATTGTGAAGTTTAATATGATTAAATGTAAGAGTAAATATACCCATATTGCATTTGGTGCTACTATTGATCCAAAACCTATGTGTGATAAATCTAACCCAACTCTGTATAGACAACTAATTGTTAGTTTTATTTATTTAACACTACTTGGCCATATATTTCATTTTTTGTATCCATTACTTCCATATTATCATAGGATCCATAACTGGATCATTAAAAATTATCAGAATGGATACTTTCATATATCAAAGGAATTGTAAATTTTAGTTTACATTATTCCTCCAATGATAATGTTAATTTATATGGTTATTTTGATCTTGACCATGTTGGTGATATTATATATTGAAAATATAATTTTTGATATGTGTTTAAGTTTATTGTAGGTGCTACCACTTGGAATATTAAAAATTAGCCTACTATTTTGATCTTTTCTACAGAACTAGGGTATAGAATTGCTACGAAAAATACTAAATAAGCCATATGGTTATGAAGGTTGTTAGAATAAATATATTTGGATGTTTCTCATAATACCATCATTTTTGGTGATAATCAAAGTTATATAGCTCTTTTGAAAAATCCAATGGAACACCAAATAACTATGAATATTGAATTTCATGTGCATTTTATCTGATATAAATTCATTAGTGGTGATATTAATCTCCAGTTTCTCCTATGGATAAACAAGTGGATTATATATTCATAAAACCACTCTATGCTACGATTTTTTGAAAATTTATTACAATATTGAGACTTTCATAATTTCTATTGAGGATGAGTGTGCATGACAATGTCACTTCCTAACGATCACTTTTTTATTTATTTTTCTCTATACCTTTTTTTCAAATATAAAATCATTAATATAAGTCACTTTATGTGATTTTGGTAAAATTCACTACATGTGAGTTTAAATTGTACTCAATACTTAAAAGAATATTTTTTAATAGTGGTCCTTATATTATCAAAATATCTAAAATACGAGGTTGATTGTTCACGATAAACTATTAGATGTAGCCTCACAATCATGCTTTCTTAAACATACTCTAGGTAATTTGTGGATTATAATTCCTTTTGTTTCGAAAGCTGAGATTTGTATGATAAATATTTTTAAATATTTCAAATGTTACATGCACCTTAAATTCATCATTCATGGTTTATAAAGTGGAATTAATTTTTTTATAAAAGTGGTTATCACATATATCCCCACTTAACATTAAGAGTGGGGGTGGGGTGAGGGGCAATAGGTGGAACAATTAATGTTACTTGGTATATGGCGTTCCATTAATAAATTAATATTAAATCACATATGAAATTTAATAATACTATATTTTTTATTTTAAACTATGTCCAAGTTAATACTTACCTTGATAAATAATAAAATATATGGTCATAAAACTTATCATTTTGAATAGGGTGGGAGTTATAACCCATGGATTACAATGGTTCACTCTACTTATAATAAATTTTATGTGATAAAATTAATACATTCGATCATTCAATAAATTCCAACCAATTATATATCTTAAACCCAAGCAAATCAATTTAGCCCCAATTGACATCTTTTATAGTAAGAATTCAGTTCATAGAGATAAAATTGGTCCAAATCACATCAATCATTACCATAATTGACTAATTGGCTCAATGTGTGATGATGTGGGGTTAATTGAGCCCAACATCACTTTCTGTATTCATAAATCTATGTTCAAGGAGCTTAAATTTACCCAAATTACCTCCATTATTATACCTTATATACCCTAAGCCCTATTCCCTAAATTTCCTAATCCCTAAAATCTAAACCATAAATACAACTCTTTAAACCCTACTAGTCATTTTAGCCCAAATTAACACCATTTAGCTTAGAAATTATGTTCATAGGGCTCAGTTTGGCCAAAATCACATGACTGATTACCCCATTTGACTAATTTACTAAGTCAACATGATGACATGGGGTATAATGACAACCTAAAAACAAATTCTTTAGTCACAAATAGGTCCAAGTGATTCAAATCATCCTTATTTATATTCGTTATTAGACCTTGTGTAACCTAAACATTATAGTTCTTAAACCCCAAGACATAAACCATAAACCAATTGTTTTAGCACTAATTAACATCAGTTAGAGTAATAATTAGGTATACATTACTCATATTGGCCTAAATCACATTACACATTTTCCTAATTGACTAATAAGTTTAATATATGATAATGTGGGGGCTAATTGATCCCAAATACATGTTGGTGGACCCTATGTACACCCTAAACCCTAGACCCTAAACACTATACCCTAAATTCTCAACCATATATTCCCTATTTACCAATCAATTTAATCTCAATTAACATATCTTTTAATAACAATTAGGATCACATGGCATAAAGTTATTAAAACTTATATACACCCTTAAACATAAACCCTATGCCCTAATCCCTAATCTCAAAACTCTAAAACATAAATTGTAATCCCCATCCACTAATACCCTAATCCCTAACCCCTAAAACCTATGTAGTAATGCCCTAATCCCTAATCCATAATGTATAGTAAGAATAATGTGATCATGTTATAAAATAATGTGAATGTATTATTCTTTATAGAGACAAAAATTACTTATAAACATTTATGTTTAAGCCAAATTGATAATTCTACCCACAAAAATATTCTCTAGAGACTTCTATGGGACGTGTGTAATTCTTTCAGCTTCACATTTCAAAATCTATGAATTATCTAATGGGTGAAGGATCACATTCGAGTAATAGGAAGAATTTAAAGAACAAAACATCAAAGGAATTATAAGAGTTGAGTGAGAAACACAAGATACTAATGCAAAAACTTCATTTATGACAAGATATAAAACATAATCTTGATAAATCAAGTACCATAGATAATGATCCAATTGAAAATAATTATTTAAAAAATAATTAAATTAACCATAATGAATTTAATAATGATTAAATTAACCTTAATGAAATGAATAATGATGAAATTGAAAATAATGAATTAGATAACCTTGGAAGTTTACATTTGAAGTTCCAAGTTGATGATGAGTTTATGAATGATTCTTTACCCTCATGAATTAATAAAATTTGATGGAAACATATAATGATGAAATTAAAACTAAATAAAATTTCATCAAAATGTATAATGAATAAATAGACCAGTGAAGGAAATGTCATCCCACCTCTAAACAATGAAAGTAATAGTGATTTTGAAACACCCTCTCAATAAATTCCACCATTAACAACACCTCCAAGAATTATGTGTAGAAAATAAAAGAACTCAATTGAAGTTGATGAAAATATTTTAGAGCCAATGCATAATAAAGGTCTGATCACCATTTAAGAAGACTAACTCAACAAGTTTTTGATTGTTTATTTCATAACTTAGATTATGATAGTTAAAAATGTCAATTATTTGTTTCGTTGATAAAATTTATTAAGATGAGACCTATAATGTAAAAATTAGTACTGATAAAATCTAAAGTGGATGATGAAAACAATGAAATTATTGAAAATCTACATGGTGTATATCATATTGTGCGCCCAAAATCATGCACCAAAAACTATAATGTTGTTCGGTATATACTTACAAATTCTGTAGTAAGTGGCCAAACATCGATAAAACTAATGATTTAAAAAATAATTTAAGAACTTAATATAAATATAAAAACATTAATTAAAGTAATTGAAAGACATGAAAGACTTAATGAACATAATACCATTGTGTTATGGGCATTCTTTGGTATACTTTCACATAAGGAAAAGGTTGTAGCAGATGCTCTCAAAGAGTTACTTATTCAATTTTGGAAATATAATACAAGAGTTTCTCCTAATTCAAGAGATGTAGTGAAAAGAATATTCCATTCTTATAACCATGAATCACATCAAAAATATTTATTGGATATGACTCAAACATAATTTTACTATAATTTTTTTAAAAATATCCAAAAATTTATATCAGTCAAAGATATTTTGATATGGCCAAACCTGTTAATGTAAAAATAAATCACACACGCACCACTTATCATAGGTAACTTTTTTAATTTTCAATTCACTATGAATTTTTTTACCATATAAATTGTACTTTGTACACAGACAACATTTTGCAGTAGTGTGGCATTGAAGTTCTAAAAAAACTAGCCAAGTAATTTATTCCAACTATTTTTTTTGAAAGAGAAGATGGATAATTATTTTATAACAAATCATGTTTAGATGTAATTTTTAGTTTCTATGGTAGATTGATAAAATTAAAATAATGTATCCATGAGAAGATTACAAGTGCAACTAGATAGGAATTTGTTGGTTTAAGAAAATATAAATCAGTGACTTATCAAGTAAAAGATGCCCAAGAATCTTAAAAGTGTGATCTTGTTAAAAAAAAAAAGATACATGTTTTTAAATTTCTGGTCAAATTTAGGGATAAAATTGTTTAATAATATGCAAGGCACACACATAGGGATAGATGGTTTGATGAATTTAAAGATAAGCAAGGATACACTTCCACTTGATTCAATTGTTTCAGTATTTGACTTTGCTAAAAATTACAAATTGAAATCACAAATGAAACTTCAATCATAGTGTTAAAACTCATCACAAATTGTCATATTTATGCATATACCATTCATGCATGCACCTAATCCTATAAATTATAAAGAAAAAATATTAAGATAACACCATTTCTATATTAGTAATGACCGATCACATTATCTAGAGTATGTGCAAGATTGTTTTTAGAAGTTCTATGAATAGTTGAGTCAAAGGAATATTACATTCAATCAACATTACATTTGATCAGATAATTACACATCACAATTCAAAAGTGCATAGATGTTTTATTGGTTGATCAGGATGCATGTTATAATTGGTGTAGAACACATTTAGATTTTTACCAAGGTTGGCCATAGAAAAGGGGAGCATGACCATGCTAGATCATGTGTAAAAAGATCCATTTCAAGGGAGGAGTTTAAATTTTAATAGGGTGTTGATTTGATAGATGTAAAATCCATGGTTGAATGGTGTAATGAGAATATGTGTCATGGTGTTCAACTAAATCCTATTATTCGTAAAAAATTCTAGTTAATGGAGGAAGAACACGTAGCATTATATGGGGATTGTATGACTCCAATAGGTTTAAGTGAGATCCACTCATTTCATAGCTCAAATACAAGTTATTGGACTATTAATATGAGACACTTGACATGTTTTTGCTCTTATTTCATGGATGCTATTTGGAATGAGTGTGAGTCACAAGAGTGGGTGGATGACTAGAGTTTCAAACCTCTAATTATAGTCAACACATACCAAGTTCCAATAACATTACAACTTATAGATATGATAATATTAGATGAATTTGACCATGTATCTAATCTAGTGTATCCAGTTAGAATATTTTTCATTATGTACAATTTATTCTCATTAGATATCTTTATAGTGTCACCATTTTTTTTGTGATACAGGGAATGTTTTAATAGTTATAGAAGATGATAATTATAAAGAGGGTACAGATTATTACTTGTGTCATGTGTAGAGAAAAATAAAAAATTGGCTTTCCTTGTTATAGATAGATAAAACATTGGCTATTCCATTGGGTCAGTGGTAGTCATTGAAACTTGGTTTCGATGATATCCAATAAAAATTTGAGATCAATGGTTGTTTCAAAAGTTTTAAATATATAGGAAGATACTACACTTTTCAAATTTGATTTTGTAACAAATATTCAATTGTAAAAATATAATGAGATGTCATAAAACATGAATCTATGGAATGTTTCAGATTTAGACCATAATGTTATTCTTGATACTATCAAGGTTAGAGTAGATCATAGAGGTTCATTATATTGAAATACATAAGTATGTTGACTTTTTAAATGTAGATGGAAAGTTTTTATGGTTTGTAGTATATGTGAATTTATTTTTTAATTATTTACCAACAATTTTTTGTACATTAATGGTTCCAAATAAGCTTCCACATTCACATGGTTGACACTATTAAGAAAAAATTCCATATTCTTCAAGCTAAGAGAAGATAACATTTTAAGAACTTAAATTTTCTGCACTCCTAAATGGTAAATAAAATTCACTTTCAGTTGGGTTTGAACATCATGGCAGTGGGAGAATGTGTAATTTTACTATATAGACATGATCAAAGTGATGAATTCTCAATAGGAGGTCCTGGAGGTAGAAATGGAATTTGGATCTCAAGAAGTTGTCTATTCAATGGCAAAAACTTGAATTTTAGGACCCATCACTGCAACTCTTGCCACATATTTATCTCAAAGGTTCTACCTAAGTGCCCTAGGGTGTGATTAGAAGACTTCAAGATGCATGGGATAGATTTAATATTTCATTAAAATTATGTACATGTTTTATTTTACTCATGTTTAAATTTATTATAAAAAATACATTTTGCTTATATTGGGAAGGGTGTTTTTGAGCTCATAATGGGTGGTGGTTTATCGATCAGGCATAACGAGAGGATAATAACTTGATCCTAGATATTATCCATCCCACTAAAAATGTTTGAAGTGCCATTTTATGGTCAGGAAGCATCAAAATTATAATTTTTTAACCATAGCTTCAAATTTGATAACATTTGTTGTCAATGTTTCCACACTCCTGAACGGTAGTGAAAATTTACTTCCAAGTGTTTTTGAATTTCATGATAGTTTGATCACATGTATTTTTCCTATCAAGATGTGATCTAAGTGATATATTCTCAATTGGAGGTCTCATAGATATAAATGACATTTAGAGTTCAAGAAGTTGTCTATTCAATCCCAAAAAGTTGTATTGTAGGACCCATCATTGTAATTTATACCGAATTTTTTTTTATCAAAGGTTACACTTTCATTCTCTAGGGTGTGACTCTAAGGTTTCAAGAGGTGTGTAATAATTTGAAGGTTTTTATAAATGATGTAAAAGTTTCATTTTATGCACATTTAAACTTATTCTAAAAAAAATTATTTTTCTTGCATTGGGAGGGATGTTCTTGAGGCTATAATGGGTGGTGGGTTTATCGATTCTACATGATTGGAGGAAAAGAACTTAGTTTTGTATGTTATATCCCCCCTAAAAAATATTTTTTAGTGTTATTTTTCAATCAAGAAACATCAAAATTAAAGTTATGCAACCATAGCTTCAACTTTGACAATATTTATTATCAGTGTTTTGTGTTCCTAAATGAGTGTGAAAATTTACTTTCTATGGGATTTGAATGTCATGGTATTGTGAGAATGTGTAATTTTCCTATTTATATGTGATCAAAGCAATATATTTTCAAATAGAGGTCCCAAAGGTAGAAATGACAATTCAAACTCAAGAAGTTATCTATTTAATGCCAAAAAGATAAATTTTAGGACCTATTAGTACAACTTGTGCCATAGATTGCTATCAAAGGTTCCACTTGAGTGATATGGCATGTGATTGTAGGGTTTTAGGTGGAGATTTAGGGATCTAATGGTTCATATAAATGACTTATAGGTTTTTTTTTATGCATGTTTTAATTTAGACTTAAAAAATACATTATTTTAATATTAGGAATGGCATTGTTAAGGCTGAAATGGGTGGTGGAAATGTTTATCAAGTATTATTGGAGGATAATAACCTATTTTTGGACATTATCTTCCCCCTAGACATGTTTGAAGTGCCATTTTTTTGTTAGGATGATGTCTTTTTATATTGACACTTTACTTTGAACTACAATTTTCTACTTGCACTTATTGTTAATCCTTGTATGGTTTAATGGAAATTATTTTTTTATTTTAAAATGATGTGGGGAATTTATGGGTAGTAGATTCAATATGATAGTTGAAAAGTATCCATAAAAAAATTTAATGTTCTTATGCCTTAGGTGTGTGCTCTTGTAGTAACTTTAGCAAGCCTCTCTCATGCATATAATCTTCCTCTCTCATGTCCAACACCCTTCACCTATTAGACCATTTATTCCTCTCATAAAACACCATCTTCTCCTTATATAATTTTCATTACTTTATCCTCTTTTTCCCTTTAAAATTTATCAATATTATCTATGATGATAGACCTAATGCATGGATCTAATTTATTGTCCTTTATCTAAGTCTTATATATCAATCCACTTGCTCAATTGAATCCTATAACACACCTAATCCAATAGTAAAATTTTTAAGTCATAACTTTTGAATAATTTACTATGTTCTCTTAAACAAGACTATATGCACAATATCAAGATTTAGATCAAACTTATACCTTAAAATCTTATACTTAACATTATAAAGCAATAGAACACACCCATACAAATTTCAAAACTTATAAAAGACCCTCTTGAACTCGAACAACTCAATCAAACTCTTTTAATATGAGTGTAGTAAATTGTATCTCCCTACTTAGACTGAGATCTCATGTCTTGGCTTCAATTAACACTAAACATGACAAAAGAACCTTGAAATATTATCATGAAATTATGAAATTTTTTATTCACTTTCTCCATGATTTCTATTCCTCAAACCACCTTTATTTGAGGGTAAAACTACCCTTCTCTCTACCTAAAATCAATCAATCCTCCACACACCTATAACTTAGCATAGGATGTTATCTCTAGGATCCCATGACACTATTAAACATTAAATTTTATTAAATCTCATTCAAAACACAATGATAATGAGGTTATTCTACTAGATAACACATCTTTTATTGATCTTCATAAATATTTAAAATATTATCCACATTTATATCCTTGTCCTCATGGGAAACATAGTTTTCCATCTTCTTACTCCATCTATCCCTCTTTCCTAAACCTCCAACCTACTCTACTAACTCATACTACTTACCTCTACTCTCATAATCCATATAACCCCATGTAACTCTATCTCTCTCTCTCCATTTTCTCATGAAATTTTGCATGGAAGTTTATTTTAAGTGTTGAAGGTGATTTGGAGGTGAGAATAGATTTGTGATAGAATATATTGTAAAAGATCCATTGTAGAAGGCTTAGCACCTTTACGAGACATGCCTAGAAAGCAATAAAACTATTAATGGGAATTTTAAGTATGTTAAGAGTGATGTGTTTTAGGTTTTTAAGGAGTGAGGTATTGAAGGGTTAGAAACCAGTCTCAAAATGTGCATTAGGTATATTAGGCCAAATAGCCCTTGAAGGGAAAAAGTGCAAAAAAGTGTAAAGGATTATGGAGGCCTTTAAAAGTATATTGAGTGGGTTGAATGAAGTTTATATAGGTGGATGTAATATCTAGAGTAAGTTTTCTTGAAATTATAAAAGAAGAGAAAGGTATCTAGGTATAGCCAAGCTTAGGGAATGTATAGTGAGAGAGAGTGAAGAGTTAATGAAAAAAGGCATAGGTTAGAGGATAGTAAAGGAGTTGAGTGTAGAAGAGGTATTGATATAGATTACTTGAGAGGTGAGGTAAAATATAAAGTAATAAGATTCATAGAGTCCATAAAAGCAGTAGGCCTAGTTTCAAGAAAAGCTAGCCAAAAAGGCATTAGAGCTAGTGACGGTGAGAGATTAGGTTTACAGGTATAGGTATATAAGTCAACAATTATAAATTTATTTATGAATTATTTTATGTATCTATATTATACAATTACGAAGATGATTGAGTATGGGCCTCAAGTGAAATCAAATAATGTTAATGGTCAAATGAAAAGTTGTAAATGGGAGATGAAAAATACAAAATAAATAAGACAACCAACATTTATTTCCACTATATAATCAATTAAAAACTTTAATTTAAAAAATATAAGAGATCATAGATTCACAACATTGAAAAGAACTATTTTTTAATCCTTATTTGTGTACAAAATTAAATATAAGATCTGAAAGATAATAGTCTGGAAGGTCAAAAAAACACTATATGATAATATTTTAAATAAAAAATGAATATAAATTAGATAGATTAAAATAATTCAAATTAATACTAAAAAAAAAAATCATATGGGAACATGTATAACATCAATAATATATTACCATGATAAGCATACAAAAATTACATCATCTACCAACATAGTATCTAATGTTAGGTGAATGTCATATATGCACATATAATGTAGAAAATTCCTACATTGACATATAGGCATAAAAAAAAGCACATCTCATTTAATAAATCATATTCATAAAATAATCCCTCTCTTTACTTATTCAAATAAGACTCTCCCTATTATGCCATGCTAGTAGATAGAGATCCCTCGAATGCCTTGGATTGCTCTAAGTTCCAACTACAAGTCCTATGTTCATAGCTTGATTATAGTTTAATGTGTTAAAATAAAAGTATTATTAAAAAATTAACATAAAATAAATTTAAAAAATTTAATAAATTGGTTTTAAACTAGAATAAAATACCATTTAAACATACACATACTGCAAGCTCATAGTCCTACTCAATCTACTTTTGACACTTAAATGAGTTAGTGGCAGTCTCAACTATATGAAAAGTCATCTAAAATCAAGAGAAAAAATGATAAGTTACCCTAATAGTCATCTTACTAGGACTATTAGATGTCATGGGATAACATTGCATATAAAATACATTCACAAAAGTTATATTCTCCAAAAGTAGGAAGTAAAATTATTAAAATAAATCTATATTTATAGTTCAAAAATTACAAGCTAATACATACCTCTATGAGCACCTATATGGATGCCATTGTAACAATATTTTATATGTTTGTTTCATCTCATAGTGATGGAGGAGTGTCTACGTAATCCATAAACTAAATGTAAATAAGGTCTCATTTACTTTTCTATAAAGTATCAAAGATATATATGGAAAGTTTTTCTCCTTTATTTAACTAAGAGTGTATTTAATAACACTATACTTTAATTTTGATATCTTTGATAGATAAATTTAACTTAGGTACATGGAAAATATTCATAGACTAAATGTACATAGAGCATAAGATTAACACAAAAATTTATCTTTGGATAAGTAAAAGGTGCCATCCTAACACAAATAAAAGCATTAGTGGATGGGCCTATAGCTAGATCCATATGTGTAAATAATGGTTATGTAAAATCAAATCCTACAAATGTGGAATATGAAAATAATGGCACCATATCCTCCTAGACTATAAATAATTACATAAATATTATTTAATTTCTATGTAAATTAATTTTTATCTAAATTAAATTTTCAAATATAACTTAAATTTAGGATGACATTTAAATAAAATATACCTCCATCTATGTAGTGTCTGATGTCTACACAACAAATGTGCATGCCAAAAATCTATCACTCATAAGTATATCATCCAAACCCTCTAAATAACCAGTGCCATCATCATCAAAATGCCTATTACACATAGCTCAATAAGATATACAAGGGTGGAGTTGGGTATGCATGCTAGGTGGTGTATCTCTTACATCTGTCTCTAAGAGCCTATTTGTATATTGAATGAGTATATCAATGAATGCACTAATTTCATGTAGAGTGTCAATCTCCATTACCTTTGTAAATACATATCGGATCGCATGTTGAAGTTGCTTTTGGATAGGTATCTTTTCATGCAAATTAAGTGAATGTCACCTGGTTGATCCTATGTAGACCCTTTCCTTTGGGCATAAAACTCAATATAATAAAAATAGTTCAAAATATCATTGAGGAAAATATCATAGTATAATTTACTCAATAAATACAATAGCATGTTGTGGTTGTTACAAAGTGGCTAATCAAACACCATCCACCTTCAATCCTAAAAACTAGTTTTGATTAATTTGAATTTGTAACAATGGATTGGGAAACATTTTGTAGTTATTTTAAATGGTGTATTGGTGGTTAGGTCAATGAATAAGGAAAAAATGGTCATTTTTTATTTTTATGTAACTAACCTCATGTGTTAGACTTTTATTAACATAATAAGCCCTACAACTATCATGATATGAAGCCCATCTATCAATTTGACTTGTTATAAAATTAATTTGACCTAATAATGACTATAAATAATTTGTTACATAGGTGTTTTGGGTGTTATTTTAAGTGGGATCCCTCATTCTTCTAATTAATTCCTTGATTTCAATTTTATTTTACACAATGTGGGTAGCTAGATTCTCATGACTAACTAGGGGATTTTTTGGAACTTTAAGAAGGTTAGGTGGAGGGTTAGAACGAGAGTTAGGTAGAGGGATAAAAGGAGGTTTAGGCTGAGGAACAAGAGAGTTAGTAGGATGGTCTATTTAAATAAAATAAATTACCAATTAAATAATGAAACTAACAAAAAATATTATAATTTAGGGTTAACAAGTTTAGATTTTTATCACCTGCCTCATCTATGTTGCATCATTATCAATTAGTTGATGTGTAGAGATTCTTGAGATAAATTGTAGAACAGTTTGACCTCACTAGGAAAAACATGATCGTGGAGTAGAGGAGTGTGAGGATAATGAGTGAACCCAAACACAAAATGAGGAAATCTTGCATCTAGATTCACTTTTTATTTATTTTTAAATGACACAAGGAACATGATCACATTATTAGCATGATCATGTTATTGATTTTCTAATAAATTGATCATGTTATGTATTAAAATGATCACATTATGGTTTATTAACTACCAAACCATAACTAAAATAACATGATCACATAATGTCAATAACACAATCACATAATTGACATTGCATGATCAAATTATCAGAAATGTCTATGGAGTTATCCCCAACTCCGTGCACATAACCCTATACTAGTATGGTTTAGGCTAAGATGTTAATATATTAAAAATAAACATTTTATTACTATAAACTTCACTTCGTACATAGAATAAGATTAATCAAATTATATAATTTTTGTGAGGTTCTCTTTCGAATAGTCCCTTGGGGATCCCAATAAATTATGGTTGCTTGGAAAAGGAGTTTTTTGATAATATGGTCACATCCTTATAGAATAAAATAGCTTCTTGGAAAGACAATAAATCTCCTAGCAAAAAAAATAAAATTAATTCAAGTTATCCTTCAAATAATACCAATCTATGTGATGTTCATCATGTAAGCTCTAGCTAGTTTTAAATCTAAATTATCTAACATTATGAGAAAACTTATATGGAATGATCCTTCTAAGTATAATAATAGTGCATAAATGAAATGGGAAGAGGTATGATTGCTTAATTAAAATTTGGGATCTAGAATCATAAATTTGTTCATGATGAATGATGTTCTAGGAAAAAAAAATTATGGAGAATATATTTTGACAAAGACAACACTTAGAGCATCTTTCTCTGAACAAAGTATATTGATAGTGTATAATATCCTACCCATATTTTTAATACAAATCATTAGATCTATGAGTCTCATATTTTGAATTTACTTGGGAAATGTTAAGACCTTATCTCTAACTCCATCTATTGGGAAATAAAAAATGGAAGATATATTAACTTTTGGAAGAATGCCTTGTATAGTTTGGGTCATCTCTAAAATCATCTCTCCTTACAAATTTTAGAATATTAATTTTAAAACTTGTGGGTAGCCCTAGTTTAATATTTCTAGGTTTTAATTCAAAGTCTTTAGGGCCCTTGGAGATGATGAAAAAATATATGGCTTTCTCCTACCAACAATATGACTGATCTTCCAATTTATTTCAACATCCTAAAATCTCACCATATCAATAGCTCAAAGGATCCTGATGCCTTAAACTAGAATGGAAACCCTACAAGATATTTTGTAGTGAAATAAGGATATAATAAGTTAATATCACATATTATTTCCGTAATATGACTTTTGGAAAAAATATTTTTCCCCTAGGGGCTTCCTAACTCTAAAAAAAATATATGGTTTATCATGAAAACTAAATCTCTTTTCTAGGACAAACTTCAAAAAATTGGTTTTCATGGGCCTTATAAGTGTGTCTTTTTATAACAATAATTATGAAACCTTAAACTGCATACTTATCCATTGAGTTTTTTCTTGAATAACTTGGTCTTGGTTCTTGGGTAAAATGATCATATTTTTGGTGGTAGTTGTTTCTATTCAGGATATTTTGATTAACTAGATGGAAGAGGGAGGGGATCAAGTTATAAACACTTGGGCAATGGTCCCATCTCAGATCATTTGGAGCCTATGGAAATAAATAAACAATAGAGTCTTCAAGAACTTGTCCCTCTCATAATTAATCCTTATTCTTAAAATTGAGGTGTTCCTTCACGAGTTTTGAAGGCTAATGTTTTACCTCCAGAAAGTGAAGTCACTAGAGAGGAACATCATATTCTCTTAAAATGGAATTTATTGAAAAATTAATTCAACCTCCTTCCTCAAAACAACAAATGTTAATGTATTTTTTAAATCCCTCGAATGATAATTTTACCATGATAAATATTGACAGGGCATCCAAAGGTAACCCAGGTCTTGCTAGAGGTGGATCTTTCTTTTAAATATAATCAAAGACAAGTTTCATATTTTTATTCCTTCAACATTCTATGGCTTTCAAACAATTTGGATGAATCATTAGCTCTTTCTAGTGCAATGATAATCACTATTGAATATAATTTAAGGAAATTATTTGTGGAAGGTGATTCTCACTTAATTATCAATTTTACTAAATCAATAAGAACTTATCAATGAGAGTTAAATTTAATCATTCAAGGTATTCTCCAAGTCATTTCTATTTCTTAATATATTTCATTCTCCCATAACTATCATGAGACTAATTCTCAAGTGGATTTATTGGCTAACTTTGAAACTCTTCACCTTATTCCTAATGAATATTAACACTGTGAAGGTTTCCCACCTTGGGAATCATATAGGGAATTAATTATAAAATATTTGACTCTCTTAAAAAATATATATATGAAGCATTTTATAATTTGGATTCTCTTTTTTATCATTCCTCAAGAGATTCTTCCCTTTTATCTATCAATTCATTGTGTGGATTTTTCATCCCTCTATTTTATACTACTTTTCATCTTGATTGAGTTCCTTTCTTCTAGATTGATTTAGATGTAATAAAACATCTATTTTATGGATATATTACTGAAGTCTTAGGCCTTTAAAATAAGTGGGGTTTTATGGTTCATTGACATTTGGCACTATTTTTATTTTTTTTTATCATGGCATTAGTTTTATTGGGTTTAAGGAGCTTGACAAGCCTTGGTTGTGGAGCTAGGATGATTAGTTTTAGAATTTATGTAGAATATATGAAAGTGTTCCTCCTTGTTTTGGTTACAATTAAGACAATCCTTTCTAGACTTGTGGCCCCTATTTTTGGACTACTTGTAGAAGTTTATTGTCTTTTTTGAGGAGGATGTTTTGGTAGTTAGAGTCTAGGACTTTTATTGTTTGTCTTTTTTCTACATTCTATTAGTAGTTACATGGACGTGCTTCCATCATGCACTCCTAGACTACTCTGGGATGGAATTCCTATTTTTGGTTAGTGTAACCCTTTGTGAAACATCCCAACTTATTTTATCTAGTACTCTCTCTTGAAGCTGGCTAGTTTGCATTATGGCTATTTGTCTTTTTGGGGATTTTTTCTATCTCCCTTTGTTATACGAAAAACATCTTTTATATTTATTTTTTTGATCTAATTATCAGATCATTTTATACCACAAGTTAAGGACCCATTTCTGCTTATTATTCTCTAACAAAAACATTTTTATTTTTCAATATTTTCTCTAAATAATCATATATTTTGTTTTTAAATAAGACCATTACGATATGGGACTTACAAATTATTGCATCCAAACACAGTAAAATCCGTAACCCCATAAGTATATCAGACGTATAAAAGAAACAAATTCAAATAATTTATTTGACAAGTTTCATTTCCTCAGAGACCAAAATTAGTAAACCAAAGCCTGTTTGAATGCTTGTTATGGGTAATGATATTTAAAAAAATACTTTCCTTATGAATAAATTAAATGCTAGTAGTCAATAAAAGGAATATTTATATAAAATATTCCCCTTCAAGGTATGGCAATAATTAAAAAAAATGTGAATTTTTTTTATATTTGATTTTTTTTGCTAGTGATAAAGGAAAAATATGTGTCACGTATTTCAACAAGGTTTCAAATGAATTTGTTAAATAAATGATAAATGAAAATATATGTGTTATCAAAAGGAAGTGTTAAAAAATAAAATAAAATATCTAATCATTTTGAACATTCATGTGTAATAACATCCATTGGGTTATGATATGTTATTCTTATCATCTTTGGAAACAAACATGTTTTTTGTAATGCAATGAATGTCAGTGAGATAAGTGACTAGCTTGGCATGGAAATAAGATAATGTCCACATAATAATATTATGTTTCATTAAAATATGTAATACTTGTGTGTTTTTTAATATGATTTTAATTTGTGTTGTTATGTAACGTTGATCAAGAAGAATTTTTCTTAAAGCTATGTATAGATTTTATATTGTGTTACAGTCTTTTAAGATTGTAACATATATGTTTAACAAGTTTTCTAATGAATTCAAGTAGATATAAGTTTTTAAAATTGATGCTCAATGACATGTATTAATACATTGATTATTTTGCTATTGTGCTTTTTCGTTTTATTCAATATTTTTTTGTTATTATTTTCTATAATTATTATGTTATTTAAAATGAAACATTAGTTTTCAATTCTTGAACAGTATCTAGATGAATTGAATAAAATTTATGGGTTATTCAAATATACCCTTTTATAGAACTTCTTGTGAATAAATTCCTCAAACAATTAAAATAAAAATGATGTAATAAAAGTGATTATGTGCCACAATATATGAATCACATATATTTGGCATCGACTTTCTTTGTTCGTGAATACTTTGTCCCTTGGCATCTTTTAGTCATAATGGATCACTTTTTAATTCTTTGGTATTATATTCTTGTTACACATTAAAAAATATCGATTAACTCTCTAAAATATCTTGTTCATATTTTACCTCCTTTCACTTTTAAACAATTATCAAAATACTTCTTTCGCTCTATCAACATTTTCATTACACTTTCTTCCTACAATTACTAGTTTAATAAAAATATAAATAACATATTAAAAACTTAAGGAAAACATATCCAATTTTTTATTTTTATTTAAATTTTTAATACCCTTATTTGATAAGGAAGAAACTCTTTAGCATGCAAAAACGCACGCGACCCCTGCTCGATAACTGCTTGAGGAACCGTATGCATAATATTGACTACTGAGAGGATAACATAAACCTGCATCGGCAGGAAACTAGTCAGAGGGTCGCATCTAAAGCCGGGTCGTTTCGCTTGCTCAAAGACCTCAGAGAAGTGCATTCCATGGGCAATGCATCAACATCTAAAACAGTAAAACTTGTCTTAAATTCTGTTTATTCAGTGTGCTTTCAACTTCTTGCTGTCCTCCTCCTTTTAAATCTTTGTCTGTATTCTTTTACATGTTATTTACTATTTTTTTTATTTTTTTTATTTTTATTTTTTTGGGGGTTGAGTGAAATAAGTTACATGTCTTTCATTATGTGGCCAATGTTAAGGGTTTAACTATTTATTTATTTTCTGGTTATCAATAGTATGGGTTATATCATCTTTCATTATCTTGCAAACTTAGTCTAACATGACCTATCAATTTATAAGTCACATTTTTACAATTTTATAAATTATTTAAAATATATATAAATTTTAAAATCAACTAAATTTATATTTTAGTCATTGTTACATATGCATGTATTTGATTAATCAATATTATTATTCAAATCTTATATATATATATATATATATATATATATATATATATATATATATATCATTTACAAAATTTAAAAATAAAGTTTACATATATTTATGACATCCAATTTTAATATCATTAATTATTTATTTTAATCAAATTAAAAATTAGAATAAAATTTATCTTCAAATCTTATACAATTTTTACGTTTTTTCCTTTTCGTTATCTTTCCTTCTTTAAATCTATTAATTTCGTCCTGAATAAAAGAATTATTTATTCATTCATTATATTACAATTTTAACACTAATTATATATTTATAATTATATTTTACAATAATAATTGTGAGATAAAATATAATGAAATGAGTTATTCATTTTTATATTTCAATTTTGTATTTAACATCCATTCAATCATCATTTAAAAATTGATTTTTATGTTCTTATTTTTATATTCAATTTAAAAATTATAATATCTTAATTATTTATAATTTAAATAAAATTTTATTTTAAAACACAATTTCAAAAGATAACGTCAAACCTTCATGGAATAAACATTCCACCGGCAAATATTATGTTCAATATGCATATAACAATGTTTCTTTAAAAACTTTGACTTTCTTTTCCATGTCAATGTTTGGGAGACCTGAGCTTATTAAAAGTGAGAAAAGGATATAGAGTTCAATACCTTATTTGAGACATCCTTTCAATACAAATTGTCCATATTTTTGGACCATTCGCTGCCATTCTGTGAAATACTGGGATCAAGATCAAGATCAAGAATCTACTCATGCTTGTATAAAGAACGTCAAATCTTAATATCCAGTTCAAGACGTCCTTTGTGTCACGGATTGGCGGCACGAACATGCCTGACAAAGACAGAAAAATCTCATATCAATGATTTGTCATGCCCGATAAAAACTACTCTTATAATGTGGAAGAAAGGAATTTCAAAAACTTACCTTGTCAATTCCCAGCCGTTGAATTCGGGAGGATAAACCAATGTGTTCTGCATGTCAAGTCTCAGTCCGTTATTAGGAATATCCTGGATCTCCATCATTGTGAAGCTTAAATGGTTAGTCTCATCCTCCATGTCATAAACCACCAGTTTGCCATTGACAGATATAAAGTGAAACTTATCTACAGACATAGGGATTGCATGGCCGTTCTCAGTTTCTAATGGAATCCATAGATTTTGTTCAAGATGAAATGCTCGGAGGGTCACTCTACCATTTGCGGAATAGTAATATGCAACAAACTTGCCTGCCACCACTACTGCTGAACTCCACTTGAACCAGAAATTGGATATCGCTTGTGGTATTGCTTCCCAACTGGAAGATCTCCAATTATAGGCAACTCCACTGCAATCATTTCTTACAAAAATTCGTTCATCGAATACAACAGCATGTAATAGGTGTCGGGAAAGACTGAAACATAAATATGGCGGTGGATTTGGAATTGCAGTCCATCTCAAGGTAGAAGGGTCGTATACTTCCGCCCATGGTTTAATAGCTGGAGGGCAAAGGCGGCCCCCTCCAAACACATAAATCCTGCCATTTGTCGCAGCCGCCACAGCATTCTGCCTGGGTGTCCGGGCGGAAGGCAATTTATCCCATTTGAAGACTACTGAATCACACCTATACATATTCTTGGAAGGCTTTCCATCTAAATCACTGCCACCTATGACATAAAGATGCTGGTTCAAAACTGCCGTGGCAGAGTTCAAAAGATCTCTTGGAAGAGCGGGGAAGCGAATAGACTTTTGGATGTGCGTATTGTAAGCATAGAAAATTTGTCTGGCACTGTCCTCGATAATGTTAACATAAACCCAAGATGAGGAAATTTGAGGATCTAAGCTGTATGTACCTGGTGTGGGTGTGGGTGTGGGCAGTGGTGCTGGTGCTCGCCGAGGCTTGAAGAAACGCATAATTGTAATGTACTCTTCCTTTCTCGTACGGGGAGGAACGTGTTTTCTTTTGCTACTTTCAATATTATGAATAAAATAAAATAACCAAGAGGGGCAATAGCAAGAGAGAGAACTACATGTACATCTTATATGTCCGTTGCAAGTCTTGAAATCTGTTTGTTACATTCACAACCATAAATAAAATCGATTTCTGCACTTTGGCTGTCCAAGAGAATAGTTCGGTGCGTTGGGGATCGATGGAGACCTGGGGCACTAATTGCTCAGCAGTGGTGGAGAAAAGTTGCACGTTTATGAGACCCTGCAAGCAACAGTTCCGGCAATTGAAGGAGGCTTAAAGCATGGATATGGAAGGTGCGACTGTTCAGAAGTAGGAAGAAGACCCTTTGGCTTCCACATGAGAAGAAGACCCTTTGGCTTCAGCAGAAATCCGTACCATCTCACCAAGGGAATCCAAAAAGTCTAGAGTGAATTGCGGATCGACATGCAAACGTAGAGGATGAAACACTGAGGTAGAAACATTACATTTGGATGGGACAAACTCAATTGAAAAAGTTGAACTGTGGAGGGCCCATTCTTCCTCACAAAGAAAGGGAGATGATTGCTACAGATTATTGAAAAAGTCATTGTAGACTTATGTATTTATTTAATTTTAAGTTTAAATTAATTTTAAATTTATTGGTCAACTATATTATATTGACTAGAGAGTCAAAAATATATATAATTTTTTGGTAATGTAAAATAATATATTTTTTTTTATGTGGTACATTAAATAATGTTAATTTTTGTGTGTTGATTAGCTGAATTTTATTAATGTTATTGTTGACTTCATTTAGATTGAGGTTTGGAATTTACTTTAGTGGGACATAAGATAGGTTGGTACAATGTAATTTGATTTGGCATTGAATCTTTTGATGGTTTCATATTGAATGATAAATTAATTCATCAAAGAACATAACAATTGATTATAAAGACATAAGGTAAATTTGTACGATGTAATTTGATTTGACATTGAATGATGTATTTGTTCACGAGATATGGATTATCTAATTTGATGGTTTCATATTTAATGACATTTATTCATCAAAAAACATAACAACAGATTATAAAGACCTAGATGTTTGGAGAAGCTTTCAATACTTTCTTGAATGCAAAAAAGCTTAAATAGAAGAGCGAATTTCATGGAATGTGATTATGGAGCTTGATCGGGCTTGTGATCTATGCCAAATCCGTCTTATTCAAGATAGAAGAGGAGGAAGAATGTGAACTGGAAGAGGGCGGAGAACAGTTGATCGAGAGAATGCCACTGTCGTGCTTTTCAAACTGTCTTTGGTGGACGATTACAAGATCGCCATTGGCGATAAGGCTATGACCATTCCAGCACTGGTGAGTCTCCTTCGCCAAGGCAATTCTATAGGTAAAAAGGACGCTGCCACGTCCAGCTCTCTTCAACCTTTTTATGTATTCAGTTTCAGTATTTTCATGTTGGAGTTGCATACCGAAGGAGGCCTATAGATCACTCTTTCGATATTGTACAAATAGTTACGTTGGATTGCGTGAGAGAGATGTACGTCACCAACAGGCTCATCGATGCCGCCGATCTGCATCTCGAGGGGGAATACATTGCTGATGAAATGAATAAAGTGCTGAAATTGGGGCTGCTCTGTTATAATTGTCAGGCAGAAGGGAGGCTTGGCATGAAACAAGTGGTGCAAATACTTAAAAGAAGAAGCAGCTTCCATACCAGGTTTTGATGTTGCGTTTTAATGTAACAGCAACATAGATGCAAGGATGGTAGATCTTGAACAGCTAGGAAAAACATAGAACCTTCTTTTACCTCATTTTCCAGGCAGTGTGGAAAAGACTGTATTGCCCATATGGAGAGAGAATCTTATGTGTGTTTCTGTTTGTATACTCTTCCTGTCAGAAATTTTGTATGACATCCAAACTTCGTATATAGATTTTTGTGTTATATTTAGATTCAATTTGTATAATTTTAAATTAAATCACACCCAAATATATGCAATATTCATAATACAGAAGAAATAAGAATTGCAAAAATAAAAAATACTTCTTCTTCAAAAGCTTGGAATCATTCTCCTTCTTCTTCTTGAAAATAAAGATCAACTACAATGTATTAATAGAATTGCATGTGAACATGCTTTACTAATTATTGAATAAAATATTTTAAATTTATCTAAATAATAATTTACATGTAATATCAACTAAAAACTAACTCTAGATTTTCTAAGGCTTTATTTTTTCTAAAAAATATATTAACTAAAAATTAATTAACTGTCTAAATTTAGCTGCACAAAAATTGTTCATGAAAATTAAATTTATACTAATAGTCTAAAAATATAACTGAGTGAACTGCACTTCAGCATCACTTTTCAACATACTCCCCCTTGATGTTGAGCGGGCTCACAATTTGATCTCTGAGTGTCAAAAATTGATTTGTTGTAACAACGTTCATGAAGATATCTGCCAACTGTTCTTTAGTGTTGATGTATTTCAATTCTACTACCTTCATTTGCACTAAATCTTGGATAAAATGATGCTTTAAATTAAAATGTTTTGTCTTGTTTTGATAGACTGGATTCTTGGCCAATTTAATAGCACTAATGTTATCACAAAAAATAATTGTGGACTGAACTTGAATCTCTTCAATTTCTTCAAGAAGTTTTCGAAGCCATAATGTTTGTGTACCTACTGAAGTGACTGCAACATACTCTGCTTTTTTAGGATAAAGGGCAACTATACTTTGCTTCTTTGAGCTCCAAGTAATCAAACCAGAACCAAAAGAAAAACAATTCCCAAATGTTGACTTTCGATCATCCAAACTACCTCCCCAATCAAAATCACTAAAACCAATAAGATTGAACCTTTTAGAAGTGTAGTAATGAATACCAAAATCTAGAGTGCCTTTGACATACCTCAAAATTCTCTTGGCTGCCTTCATATGTATTTTTGATGGCTCTGCCATGTACCTTGAAATAAGTGAAACTGAATAAGCAATATCAGGTCTTGTATGAGTTAGAAGCATTAAGCTTCCAATAATACTTCTATAGGCTGTCTCATCAAATCTTTCAACACCATCATCTCTACACAACACAACTCCATGAGCAACTGGAGTGTAGACTGGTTTACAATCAACGATATCAAATTTCTTCAACATATCTTTAGCATACTTTGTTTGACAAATAAAAATTTTATTCTCCTTTTTATAAACCTCCATTCCTAAAAAATATTTCATGAGGCCTAAATCTTTCATCTCAAATTCATTCATCATGGAAACTTTGAATTCATCCTTTATCATAGAACTGCTACCCATATACAATAAGTCATCAACATATAAACTTACAATTAAATTATATTTACATTCTTGTTTGTAGTAAAGGGCAGATTCACTCTTACTTCTTTGAAAGCCGTTCTCTTAAAAATATCTATCAATCCTAGCATACCATGCTCTTGGTGCTTGTTTGAGGCCATACGAAGCCTTCTTTAACTTGTAGACATGATTTTTTTTCCTTGCACTTCAAAACCTTGTGGTTGTTTCACATATAATTCTTCTTCTAAGTACCTATTCAAGAAGGCACTTTTCACATCCATATGATGGATGCTCTGATTCTTTTGAGTTGCTAATGAAATTAACATTCTAATAGTCTCTTGTCTTGCTACTAGTGAAAATTTCTCTTCATAATCAATGCCATACTTCTGTGTGAAGCCTTTAGCAACTAATCTCACCTTATGCCTTTCCACACTTCCATCACTATTACACTTAGTCTTGTAGACCCATTTGGTGCCAATATTCTTCTTGTCATGTGGAAGCTTTGTAAGCTCCCAAGTGTTATTCATGTGAATAAAATCCATCTCTTCTTGCATTGCTTGCATCCAAACCTCATTAGTATATGCATCTTCAAAACATGATGGTTCAAAATCAGCGTTGGTAAGTAAAGCAAAATTCAGTGTCTCACCTCTTGGATTTTCTTCATGTGCTTGATTTGAAATCCTTTGATAAATGTCAATCAATCTTCTTACCTTTCTTGTAGAACTAGGACTTGAATATGGACTTACACTTGAAATTAAACAACTAGATGAGGGGTTACTTGGTGGATTTGTAACACTTAGAATAGAAATATTAGTGGGCTGCCCATGATCAATATCATCCATAATAACTTCATTTAAAATAGATTTTGACTTCTCCATATGGCCTTTTTGATGACTACAAACTCCCCCTTCATCAAGAAACACATCTCTTGACACAATAAGCCTATTAGTGAGAGGATTATATAACCTGTAAGCCTTACATTCTTCACTATATCCAACAAAAATACATGACTCACTTTTGGGATCTAACTTTTGCCTCTTTTGATTAGGAACATGAACATAGGCTAAGCAACCAAAAACTTTGAAATAAATAACATTTGGCTTTTTCTTATACCAGGTTTCATATGGAGTCATCTTGTCAAGTGCACTAGTGGGCCTTCGATTGAGAATATATACTGCTTTAAAAACTACATCTTCAAAAAAAAAATTGTTTAATCCCTTTGTTTGTAACATGCTTCGTGTCATCTCCACCACTATACGATTCTTCCTTTCAGCTATACCATTTTGTTGAGGTGTGTATGCAGTGGTGAGTTGTCTTTTAATGCAATGCATATCACAATAACCTTGAAAGTCTTTTGAACAAAATTCTCCTCCATGATCATTCCTTAAGCATTTGATTTTTCACTCTTTGTCATTTTCTAAAAGGGATCTAAACCTCTTGAATGTCTCAAGAGCTTCACCTTTGGTCTTCAAAAAATAAACCCAACACTGTCGTGAGTAATCATCAATAAAAGTAATGAAATATGATGACTTACCCAAACTCTTTGTTTGCATAGGACCACAAATGTCTAAATTAACTAATTGGAGTGGATAATAATCCCTCTATTCATTGCATTTTGAAAATTTCTCTCTTGCATGTTTCCTTTAGCACGCCCTTCAAAAACTTCCTTGTGCTCTTCAATCTTAGGTAAACCAGAAACTAATGCTTTTGATGTTAGAATCTTCAAACTATGAAAATTTAAATTTCCATACTTGAGATGCCACAACCAACTTGTATCCTCATATGCCATATTGACAAGTTTCTTGTTATATTCAACAAACATCAATGGGAGCATCCTATTCTTTGTCATAGGCACAACTGTTGCCACCCTATTTCCATGATTCTTATCATAAATTATACATTTTTTATTTTCAAATACAACTTTATAATTCTTCTCACATAATTTTCCAACATTCAACAAATTATGCTTTAATTTTGGAGTGTAATAAATATCTTTAACACTCTTCATACCTTCTTTTGTATGGACTTCCATAGCTCCTTTTACAGCAACCTCCAATGATTTATCATCACCAAGCTTGATCTTGGATTTAAAACTTTCATCCATTATAGAAAAAAGTTTTTCATTCCCTGACATGTGGTTATAACATCCCGAATCTAAATACCAAACATCTTTAGAAACATTTTAGCTTTGTCATAAGATAAAAATAAATTATCTGGAGGATTCTCATCACCTTCTTAAGCATAATGAATTCTTTTATCATTATTACCTTCTTTTAATCTACACTCATAATTAAAGTGGCCATACCTATTACAATGATAACACTAGATATTTCTTTTATCGAATCAGCCTCTACCTCTTCCTCTTAAACCACCTCTTCCTTGAAAACCACCTCCGCCTCTATTTCCTCTTGAGTAATTCTGATTTTGGCCTCTACATTGGCCTTGATTACTTTTGATGCTACTATTGGCATCTTCATTCTTTGTGACTTGTAATTTGGAGGAAAAATCTTTCTCATCACTTTCCCCAAATGAATCTCTCAATCTTTCTTCATGAGACATCAAAGATCGAACTAGATGATCAAATTGAAGGGTAGACAAATTCTTGCTTTCTTCTATGATTATGGCAACATGGTTCCACCTTGGTGTGAGAGTCCTCAACACCTTTTTGATTGCAACCTCATTGTTCAAAATTTCACCAAGTGTAGCCATCTTATTGACCACATCTTTTACTCTAACACAATAGGTACTCACACTTTTAGCTTCTTGCATTTTCAAATTCTTGAATTCTCTCTTTAATGTTTGTAATTTGATAACTTTTACTTGATCACTACTTTGGTAAGCTTCTTTTAGAGTCTTCCAATCATCCTCTGATGTCTTTGCTCCTACAATTCATGGAAATAGGCTCTTATCTAGAGATATTTGAATATGAAATGAGGCTTGAGCATTATTCTTCTTAGCCTCCTTCTTAGCTATTTTATCATTTGTTGTAAGGGCATTCCAATCAGCTGGCTCTACATAACCTGATTCAATAATCTCTCACAAATCTTTTTCTATCAAAAAAGTCATCATTTTGATACATCAATAATCATACTCATTTTCACCGAATTCTAGAATGGGCAAGGAATTAGAATTTGACATGATAAATTTTTGGAAAAATTCAAACTACTAAATATTTAACCCAAAAGAAAAAATACCTGCTCTGATACCAGATGTAGAATTTTAAATTAAATCACATCTAAATATATGCAATATTCATAATACAGAAGAAATAATAATTGTAAAAATAAAAAATACTTCTTCAAAAACTTAGAATCATTCTCCTTCTTGAAAATAAATATTAATTACAATGTATTAATAGAATTGCATGTGAACATACTTTTCTAATTATTGAATAAAATATTTTAAATTTATCTAAATAATAATTTGCATGTAATATCAACTAAAAACTAACTCTAGCCTTTCTAAGGCTTTATTTTTTCTAAAACATATATTAACTAAAAATTAACTAACTGTCTAAATTTAGCTCCACAAAAATTGCTCATGCAAACTAAATTTATACTGATAGTCTAAAAATAGAACTGAGAGAACTGCACTTCAGCATCACTTTTCATAACAATTTATCTTTTTTTAGTTTATAATTATTATAAATACGTATGGATTTTAAGTTTTTACGATGGATGTATTTTTTAAGACAATGGTTTTGAAACACTTATATTGATTTAATTATATTTAATATATATACTAATTTTCAGCAAAGGTTAAGGATGGGTATAGGACTGCAAAAGATATAACATAAAGAATGGAAGATTAATATATTGAAAAAAATATAGTAGTTGATTGTAAATACTTTAATGTTTAATTTATATAGTAATTTTTTAAAAAGGTCAAGAATGGGTATAGGACTACAAAAGATACAACATAAAGAATGGAAGATTAATATATCAAAAAGAATATAGTAGTTGATTATAAAGACTTAGATGTTTGTAGATGTTTTGATAGGTGTAAGGTTGATTAAAGAATTTTTTTTTTAAAATAATTGTATGAAATACATTTCAAAGAAGAAAAAGTAATGTCAAACTGCAACTTGAAAAATTAAGCAAGATGAAGATAATTATAAGCATATAATCACAAGTTTTGTAGGTAAGAAGTTGTCACTCTTTAGTATTTATATTCTTCCAACTCTTCTAATAAAAAACATGATTTACAAGAATATTTATACTATGTAGTATAAGGGTGTTCAAGAGCAAACATGTAATCTTCTCATATCTAGTTTATATTAATCTAAAAAAATTATAATACAACATTAATCATATAAAAAATGAATAAAAAATTCATACCCCAAATCAAATTATTATCAATTTACTTTTATTATTCATTTGTTAATTTTTTTAGTTCCTATAATATTTGAAAGGTTTCTCATAGTGAAACAAATTGCCTAATTTTTTTCACATATTTGATTATTTTTAGTCAAATGAAGAGATTTGATAGTTATTAAAGATGATTACAAAATAAAATTTATTTCTTCACCTGTAGAGCTAAAATAAACATGGTATTAGCATGTAGTCATTATGAATATAGTCTAGAATTATCTTTGTATGCCTATATTTGAGTTTATTCAAAACATTTTTGAGATAACCATTTATCTTAGTATTCAACATCACAGGATGCATGTTTTCCAATAAATTATCATTAATAGATCATTGAAAGTGATGTATAATTCTCTGGAGACATAGGAAGTGCACAACTAAATATAATAGTGGTTTATAATGAAATATTTGAATGGTTATATACATGGTCCAATGGACCTATAAAACTATAAAAAAATAATTATCTCATGGCTTTTAGGTTGCAGGCATATATTTTTTTATAATAAAACTTGTGCATTTTTTTTATGAACTCTCTTTTATTATTAATATCCTACCTCTCAATGTGAGAGTTGGATCTATTATTACTATATAATGGCTTATCCATGCTCTACCTTGAAATTGATGTCGGTACTATTGTATAGTACATATGGATACGATGGAAACTATGTTACCTCATTAATGCAATGTTAAAATATTATTTATTTTTTACTTCCCATCCATTGCTTAGTTAGCTCTGGATTGTGTTAGATATATTCATTTAATGCACCCTCTTTAAAATTTGAAATTGAATCCTTTTTTTTGTTGGGGGAAAATCATTGGAGTAGGTGAGTATGTCAATAAAAGACAAAAGGCAAAAGAGAATCTATTGTATAAGAGATTAATTCAACGTAGCAATAGTCAAAAAGAAGAGAATGTGTGAGCAAAAAGAGAAGAGTAGATATCTATAGGAAAGGGAACAATAGAGAAGTAGCCTGTAAAAAAATAGAATAGGGGAAGAAAATAGGGTGGCAATTTAGAGATTGCAACAACAATATTCTACAGCGGGTCCAGAAGAGGAAAAGGAGGCAGAGTAGATAAGACAAGAGAATATGTTTGCTGACAATAATCAAAAGAAAGATAAGAAGGATCAAAGGTTTTTTGTGATTCATTAGTATATAATTATAGTTTTTGATAGAATATTGTAATAGATATTTTAAGCATCATTATGTGTGTGTGTGTGTGTGTGTGTGTGTGTGTGTGTGTTTTTCAGTCATACTTTATCCTACTCTATTTCAATATTTTATATTTTTATTGTGTTGCTTTTTTGCTGCCCTACTAGGCATGCACACATTTATTTTGTCTTCTTTCCTAACAGAAACCATTAGAGATGTATAATTTTCTAACTAGTATTAGATATATTCATGAAGAACATCTAGGTGATGAGTCTATTTAGACATGGCAACAGGTAGTTCAGGTTCATGGTAGCATCACCCTATGTTTTATGAGAAAAACTATGATGTGTGGAACATCAAAATGAAAACAATATTCAACTCTCAATAGCTATGGTAGTTAGTTGAATTTGGGTACAATGAGGTTGTAGGCATGGCTATCTTTAATGCTTTGACCCAAACACAAAGAAATATGTTGAAGGAGAATAGATGAAAAGATGCCAAAATACTTAGCTACATAAAAATAATTTTGGCTGAATCAATCTTTCTTAGGATAGTATCAGTTGTCCATTCCAAGAAAGTATCAAACATTTTTAAAAATGCATATCAAGGGAATGACAAAGTAAATCTTTTCAGGTTACAACTCTTAAAGAGGGATTTTGAGACCTTACAAATGAAAAAGAATGAGTCTATCAATGACTTATTCATAAGGATAATGAGAGTGATTTTGAGACCTTACAAATGAAATAAAATGAGTCTATCAATGACTTATTTATAAGGATAATGAACATTATAAATCAAATGAATACATGTGGTGATACCCTTGAAGATCATAGGGTCATTGAGAAGGTGTTGAAGAGTCTTCCATTTAAATTTGACCTCATAGTGGTTGTTATTTAAGATTCAAAATATTTGAAGAAAATGATGGTAGATGAACTAATGGGTTCCTTGTAAGCCTATGAACAAAGGTTGAATAGGTCATCCACCTTCTCCCATGAGAAAGAATTCAAGACCAATGTGAATGTGAAAGGAAGGGGGAGAGGATCAAAAATAGAGAAAGAGGAAGAACTTGCAGCAGTCAAAAAGGTATAAGACATATCCATAAAGAGTTACATAAAAGAGGAAGAGGAAGGATCAACAACACTTGTAAAGGTGGATCTACACAAAGGTATGATAAATCAAGCATCCAATGCTATTATTACAATAAGTATAGACACTATAGTAGTGAGTGTAGAAAGGAGTATGACATGAATAAAAAAAATTTAAATTTCACTCATACATAATAGGTTGAACCTAATAGGAATGAACAAAGTGGAAACATGTTCATAATATGCAACTCTGTTAAGAAAAGTGGCAAAGAAACATGGTACTTGGATAGTGGTTGTAGAAACCACATGAGTGAGAAAAAAGAGATGTTCATCAGCATAGATGCAACAATAAAATTAGAGGTGAAGATGGGAAATATTGATAATATTCCTATCATAGGTAAGGGCAACGTTTCAATCCACACCAAGCAAGGTGACAATAGGCAAATTCATGATTTTCACTATGTACCCAGGTTAAAACATAATATTATCAGCATTGGACAACTTGTGCAAAAGGGTTATAAGGTCATATTTGAGAATGGTAAGTGCATCATCTTTGATAGGATTCATTATAATAGAAAGATTGAACTAGTCAATATGACAACCAATTGAATGTTTCCATTGAGAATGTAAAGTGAGCTCATAGAAGCAATTAAAATAGTGATGGTAGATGAGCCTACTCTGTGGCATCTTAGGTAAGAGCATTTGAGCTTTGGAGGGATGAACCTTCTTCATACGAAGCACGTGGTGAAGGGGTTTCCCCTTATAGAACAACCAAACAAGGTGTGTGAAGGATGTATATTGGAGAAGTAACATAGGAGTGCATTTCTTATAGGTAAGGCATGGAGAGCTAGAGCTCCTTTAGATTTGATACATTCAGACTTGTGTGTTCCAGTAAAGACCCCCTCCCTATCCAATAATGTCTATTTCATGACATTCATAGATAATTATAGTCAGAAGATATTGGTGTATTTATTGATGATGAAATTGGAAGTATTTGAGACCTTCAAGCATTTTAAGGCCATGGTGGAGATGCAAAGTGGTCATTATATCATGTTTTTGAGGATAGATAGAGGGGGAGAGTATATCTCTAATGAGTTCATGAATTTTTGTAAAGATGATGGCATAAATAAGAAATTTATAGCCAGTTATACACAACAGTAAAATGACGTGGCTACGAAAAAGAATAAAACCATCTAAGAGATGGCAAAGAGCATGCTAAAGGCAAAGGGTTTGCCTAATGATTTTTAGGCTATGGCTATAGCAACAGCCACATACTTGTTTAATATATATCCAATGAAAAGTGTAATGGATGTGATCCCTCAATAAGCATGGATCAACTAGAAGCCAAGTGTAAAACACATTAAAGTGTTTGATTTTGTGGCAAATACACATGTTCCCAAGAAAAGGATCAAGTGGGATGACAAAGGTGAAGAATGTATTTTCATAGGGTATAGTAACCAATCAAATCCATACCAGTTGTATAATCCCATCACCAAAGAGCTCATAATCATCTAGGCTATTCAATTTATTGAGCATGAAGCTTAAGAAGAGAGATAAGAAGAGAATGTGGAAAAAAGGGCTAATAGACCCTTTGTTGAATCTAAAATAGTAGGTGGAACAACTACCAATACACCAACATGGACCCCTATTTCTTAAAGGGCTAATTCATTTAAGGGCAATAGACATCAAGGAGGACAAGGAACTATTGAAGACTCAACATCCTCCTCCTCCAAATCAATTCAAAACCAAGTAAGGATAAGGAGATTGCAAGAATTTTATGAGTAGTCAAGGTATGAGCAGAATCAAGATGAAACTATGAATTATGCATTCTTTATATCAGCTGAATTAATTTAATTTGAAGAAGTAGTCAAGGACAACAAGCAGTGTGAGGCTATGGATGAAGAGATGCATGTCATAGAGAGAAATGACACATGGGAGTTAGTTGACCTTCCAAAAGGAAAATAGGTCATAGGGGTTAAATAGGTATACAAGACAAAAACTAATACTGAAGGTAAGATAGAAAGGCATAAGGCAAGGCTAGTGGTGAAGGGCTATAGGGAAAGGCTTAGACATGATTATAATAAAATGTTTGCACCACTAGCAAGGCTAGAAACTTTAAGGACAATCATGGCCATTGATTCTCAAAACAAGTGGAAGGTGCACCAAATGGATGTAAAGGTGATAGAAAAAAAGGTTTATGTGGGACAACCACCCAGATATGAGTTTTTCAAGCATAAGAACAAAGTATATAGGCTAAAAAAGGCATTATATGGGCTCAAGAAAGCACCAAGAGCATGGTACAACCGTATATACTCATACTTGTTGAGAAACAATTTTAACAAGAGTGAAAGTGAGCCCATACTATATATCGAAACATGCAAAGAATGTATGTTGATTATTGTATTATATGTGGATGATCTAATATTCACTGATAATGCAAATTAGTCCATTGAAGAATTTAAAATAGACATGAAAAATAAATTTGAGATGATTGATTTGGGGTTCTTGAAGTATTTTCTTGGAAGAGAGGTCAAAAAAATGGATGAAGGCATATTCATATGCCAAACTACTTATGTAAAGGAGATTTTAAAGAGGTTTAAGATGCTAGATAACAAGTCTATATTCACTCCATCCAAGACAAGTCTTAAGTTGTGCAAAGATGATTGTAGTAGCAATGTAGACCCCACACACTATAAGAGCTTAGGGGAAAGCCTAATGTATTTGAATGAAATAAAACTAGACATCATGTATGTAGTTAGCCTCATATCTAGATTCATGGAAATGCCAAAGGAGACACATTGGCAAGCAGGCAAAAGGATATGGAGGTATGTAAATAGAACAAGAGATTATAGTGATTTGTATGCAACAGAAAATAAGTTTCATCTTATTGCTTATACAGACAGTGATTATGTAGGTAGCCTTGATGATAAAAATAGTACTTCAGAGTATGTATTTCATGTTGGGTTACGAACCATATCTTGGGATTCAAAGAAATAACCAATAGTGTCACTTTCTACATTTGAAGTGGAGTATATAGTAGCCAATGTAGCAGCATGTCAGGCTATATGGTTGAGAATGATATTTTTTTATTTGCATGAGGAGTAACAAGGAACTTATAGGATCTATTTTGACAATGTATCATCCATATGATTGTCAAATAACCCCATGTTTCATGGTAGGATCAAATACATTGCAATCAAGTATCACTTTATTCAAGAGTTAATTGAAAATCATGTCATAGAGCTTAGATTTTACAAGTCTAATAAGTAGATAGCTGATATTTTTACTAAGTCTTTGTCTAAAGACACTTTCATGCATTTAAGAGAAAGATTGGGGGTCATAAATGCAATAGTATTAGGACTACATAGTGTTATTGTAGTTTCATAGTCCTACAATGGAGCCATAGATTTCAATAGGGTAGCTACATATTTTGGTAGGGTAGCTATGAATCTTGATTCTCCAGCTATGAATTTCATCATTTTAGCTACAGATTGGAGTAGGCTAGCTATGGATTGTAGTCTAACTAAAAATTTCATTAGTCCAGCTACAAATTTTGTCAATCTAGCAAAAATACATTTCATTATGTCAGTACAATAAATGTGTCAAACAAAATTTCATTATTCCTAATTTAACACAATTCAAAAATATTGAAATTTAAATCTCTATCATAATTTCAATTGAAAACATACCCCCTCTCTCTCTCTCTCTATATATATATATATATATAAATAAATATAAATAAATATATAACTTATTTTAAAAAAATAATACTTGGGAATTGCCATTCTCAAATATTTCTATAAAAGACTTACTAGTACACATTTGAGCTAGAGGATGATTTTTTAATAACCCAAATAAGATTTTTAACCAATTAAAAGTATTGTTTGTCTTTCACGGGCCTTTAAAAAATGTACATCCCACAAGTAACAACTAAGCCATGATTTGAATGAAGGCCTATTTTATTATTATTCCATTGTTAGTACATGCCACAACCATAACTATGCCATGATCTAAATGATGACCTATTTTATTATCATTCTAATTGTCAACGTTTTCTTGAAAGTTAAGTCCATGTATTGTAATTTAATCATTACATAATCCTATTTAACTTATCATGTTTTTAAATAATCCTCATTATTTATCAAATTCTTTTCATTTAATAGGGAGGAATGATATCAGTTTTACTTCTAAGTATAAGTGAAAGAATTTTAATTATCACTTTTATAACTAATATTTAATATAAGTTTTTACAGTTTAAAAATTGGATTTTTTTTATTTTTTGATATATAAGAACCATCATAATAACTTTTAAAAAGATTATGAGTAAATTAAGAATTATTATAATTTTATCTTAATTAAAAATAAAAATAGGCATCTAAAAAAATATAATAAAACTTAAATTTTTATAATAATATTATAAAAATACAAACTATTTTTTATGTATTGTTTAAAATGACTTTTATTATTATGAAATTAAAAAGAAAATACCTCCAAAATATATATATATATATATATATATATATATATATATATATATATATATATTCCTATTCCTTTACACACATACAATAGATATAACTTATTTAAAATGAATATAATGAAGCAAGTCTACTCATATAATGAAAACAATATATACATTCTTTATTTTCCATGTATAAGTTTAATAATACCAAAAGGTTACAAATTATAAAAAAAACTCTTTCAATGTTTTCGAAAAATAAAGAATATCTTAAAACATTATTCGTTAATAAATAGAATTCATTCACTCATTTCAAGGTTGAAGGAAAAGGGTTTCAAGTTATAAAGAGAAGGTTTTCATGTTCTTAAGAAAGAACGAACATATTGGAATATTACTCAATAATATATAACATTCATTAATTTCACTGTTGAAAGAAGAATTATATTGATCCCCGTAAAATCCTTATCCTGCACTGACCAATGAACAAGTTGTGACAGCATAATGTTGGCATGCTCCTCCTTAGATACAAGTCCCGTGCGGATGTAAATACATATTTGTCAAGATAAAATTAGCATTAATTAATACATTTTACACGACTAATTTAACAATTTTCATTTCCTCAAGAAGACTAAAAGATTTCAACATGGGAGTGCCACCATAAAACTCTACTGCATAAAGATTTTCTCAACAAAACACTGTACTCAGAAATTTACAAATATCCATGTGATTCAATTATTATTTCAATGTAAGACACATCGGCAACAAAAATAATATTAAATAACTGTTTAAATAATTATGAGAGATATTAATTTATGATCATTAACTTTGTCTATACTGTTATAAATAAATCTCTTGCCTGTATATAGCTGGCCCATGGCCACAAGAGAATAAAAGGAGGCTGAGTTACTGTGTTAAGACATGTATTCCCAGATTCCTTCTGTATGTGTAATCGCCATATTGTTATTCAACTATTGCTTTTAATTATTTCTTATATTATTCGAACACTTCAGTAAACTATTAAATGGCAATTATTGACAGCTCGACATTAGTAGTGTTCTGTGAGGATTCATTTGGGTCCAAATTTCAATATTAATGCGCCCTCAATTCTCTAATATCATAATTATTTTTTAATGTTATTTGAAATAGGATAGGGCAATGTTCTTGCTCAAAAAATTGAATTTGGAATAGGTTTTAATTTACCCAGCCATTGCACACTACTATTGAAACCCGGAAAAAATCAGTATTAATTCTTAATTTGCCTTCTGCCCTCAATCTTCTTACAAATTGTTTTAATCATTTTTTTACACTAACAAAGGCTTCATTTGAAATTTAATCTTTAGATTAAATACAGATCGTTCAATCTAAAAATGTAATTTTATAGATTTATAAGGCAGCAAAATACGTGTGTCATAATTTTGTTATGAGATCAACAACTATTTGAAAGATATCAAGGGAAGTATGGAATTAAATCAAACCTAAAGTTAAATATAATGATTCATAACAGCTAATAATCATATAACAATGGCCTTCATGTATTATAATATGCAACTTAATAAACAGATTATTTTTGTCATTTTGCCCAGGTTAGCAAGAAACTCCATACTTCTCACAACCTAACTCACACCCCAATAAATTTATTGTGTTGATGGCATACTCTACACTGCTACAGCCACCTTTATGAATTTATAAGACAAAGGTAACGCACATCTTGGGTGACAAGCTTAATAAAATAAGAATTACAACCATACATAAAAACAAGCTATAGCCGTATAAAACGGAGCTAATCGATATCCAACCCCTGTGATAGATTGAATTCATAAAAAATGAAATTGCATAATGTGTGTCAAAAAGCCAATCAACATTCATATCGGCGTTTTAGAGTGTTAGGAGCATGTATCAAAGGATAATATTGATCTGAAATTATCAAATGATTGAATAGTATATTGGCAACCACAATGTAAATGTCATTAATTATTAGATAAAACATGATTAATTAATAAAAATATGTGCAAAATGTATGATATAATTAAGATAGTAATAAAAGACATTTTCTTGGAAAGAAGACATATGAATATAATTTGAAAGCTAATAGATTTAGGTTGTGTTTAATGCTTAAAATAGGAAGGACGTTTGAGTTGTATTTTTTTTTTAAAATGAAACTAAGATGTGAGATAGTGCTTGTGTTTGAAACATTGTTAAATTTCATGTAAAAATAAAAACAACTTATTTTAATACAAGTTTAGTTTCAGAGATGATATGCTTATTCATAGGAAGTGTCATCTCGAAGTTCTTAAAGCACGGCGAGTCAGTGTAAAATTCAAGACAAAAAATAGTCTTATCTATCAAAATTGTATATCCTCCACACTCCTTGAAATTTTGACTGAATTTTGGAAATTTCTTATAAAATTTTGTGCTTAATCATGTGTTTTATGGTTTGGGCTACTAGATTTGGAAGATTATTTATCTTTATCAAGTTTGTAGCCTACACAAAAATGGAAAACCATTAATCATGGTAAAAATTACTAGAAACCCTTGTATCCTTTGCACATAGATAAAATCTAGAAAATAAACATTAAACCATGTTTCAAAGGTGAACTTTTATTAAGAACCAGAACACTCAATAAATCAAATATATGCTCTCATTTTTAGTAATCTCTTTAACTTATATTTGGTGTCGTGGTAGTATCTTATACATCTCACACAATCATGATTTATAAAATAATTTGCAAGTGTTGGAAAACCTTTACAACACTATTGGCTATGTAGGAGAGAGAAAATAGCAAAAACTACAAGTCCAGTTGGGTAGCTTATAGACAATGCAAGATAGAAATAGAATAGGCGAGAAAATGAAGAAATAACCACTAAATCTTGTATATATTAAATTATAGAAAAAACTCTTTTTACATAATTAGAAAATACAACTACTCTTATTACAAAAAAACATACTAAAAACATCAAAAATTTCCTTACTCTACTCCTTTTTCCTTGCTACGGACTGTATTCACTCTCTTACACGCTGTTGCTCTATTTTTCCTACTACTACTCTATTTCCCTTACTGTTGCTCTATTTTCCTTTTTGCCCATAGACTGCTGCTCATACTCTCTATTTTCCCTTATTTGCTTCTTTTTAGTCTACAGACTGATGACGTTGTGTTGAATTATTTGTTCTGCTACACATTCCCCTTTATCTTCTACTTATAGCTATCTCACCTACCCCAATGTTTTACTCCAAACTCCAAGCAGGCTCCAAAAAATTCAAAATTTGAAAGGGCTATATTAAATAATGTTGGTGGCAGGTCATTCATTAGGAGTTAGTTAAGGGGAAAAATATTATTTTAACACTCCCCCTTATTTTTGACCTTCCTACAATGGTCAATTAGACTCTTCTCAGTCTCCAAAACCTCCTTATAACTTCATTTTAACTTACCAAATACTTTTACATCCTTTTTAAGCATGTCCAAAGGTTAATAACTGAAGTTTGTAGTTGTACTAATGGAGTTCATAGTTTTTCTGATGGAGTCTATATATTTATTTTAGGAGTCTATCACTGGACTAATGGAGTTTGTAGATTTTTTATAAGAGTCCATAGCTAGACTATTTGAATCCATAGATTGTTTGTAGCAGTTTGTAGATGGATTGCTTGAGTCTATAGATTTGTTGTAGCAGTCTATAGTTGGATTGATGGAGTCCGTAGATGGACTGTAGGAGTCTGTAACTAAATTGTTTGAGTTTATAGCTATGTTGTAAAACTCCAGATCTACCATAACACTATGTAGGCTTAATGCTACTATATTTATGACCCCTAACCTTTCTCTTAGGTACATGAAAGTGTTTTTAGGCAATGTCTTAGTAAAAATATCAGCTAATTGTTGATCAAACATACAAAAACTAAGCTCTATGACATGATTTTCAACTAACTCTCAAATAAAATGATACTTTATTTTAATGTGTTTTGTCCTACCATGAAACATGGGGTTATTTGACAATGCTATGGTTGATACATTGTTACAATAGACTATAGAAGCTCCTTGTTATTCCTCATAAAAATTAGAAAGTATCATTCTCAACCATATAGCTTGACATGCTACTACACTAGTTATAATATACTTTGCTTCCACTATAGAAAGTAACACTATCAATTGTTTCTTTGAAGCCTAAGATATGGTTCCTAATCCACGATGAAATGCATATCCTGAAGTGCTCTTTCGGTTGTCAAGACTACCTACCAAATGAATTTTTATGACCCAACAAGCTGAAACTCATCTGCTACTACATATAAAACACCATAATCTCTTGTTCCATTCATTTACCTCAATATATATTTATCTGCTTTCCAATATGTCTCCTTTGGCATCTTTATGAATCTTGATATAAGGTTGACTGCATACATTATATCCAACTTTGTTGCAATCAAGTACATTAAGCTTCCCGCTAGAATCTTATAGTGTGTGGGGTCTACATTGTTGCTACAATCATCTTTGCATAGCATAAGGCTTATCTCGACTAGAGTGAATATAGGCTTGTTGTCCAGCATCTTTAACCTTTTAAAAACCTATTTTTAATACGTTGATTGGCATATGAATATGATTTCATCTATTTGCTTGACTTCTATCTTGAAAAACTACTTCAAGAAGCCTAAATTAGTCATTTCAAACTCAATTTTCATTATTGTTTCAAAATCTTAAATGGACTTATTTAAATTATCGATGAATATGAGATCATCCACATACAATACAATAATCAACATACCTTCTATACATGATTTGATGTATAATGTGGACTCACTTGCCCTCTTTTTAAAAATTTTACTCAACAAATATGAGTCTATATGGTTGTACCATGCTCTTGGGGATTGTTTGAGCCCATAAAATGCCTTTTTTAGCCTATACACTTTGATCTCATGCTTAAAAATATCATATTTAGGTGGTTTTCCCATGTAGACTTCTTTTTCAAGCACTCCATTCAAGAATGATTTCATCACATCCATTTGATGCACCTTCCACTTATGTTGGGAAGAAATGGCTATGATTATCCTTACGATTTCCTGCCTTACCATGGGTGTAAATGTTTCATTATAATCATGTCTAGGCTTTTTCTTGTATCCCTTCACCACTATCCTTTTCTTATTCCTCTCTATCTTTCCTTCGAGAGTAGTTTTTGTCTTGTATACCCACTTAACTCCTATGACCTATTTTCCTTTTAGTAAGTCAACTAACTCCCATATATCATTCCTCTCTATGGTATGCATTTCTTCGTCCATAGAATCAAGCCACTTGTTGTCTTTGACTGCTTATTCAAAGTAAATTGGATCAGCTGATAGAAAGAGTGCATAATTCATTGTTTCATCCTCATTTTTCTCATACTTAACTGCTCATAAACTTCTTTCAAGATTCTTGTCCTTACTTGATGTTGACTTGAGTTGGAGGAGGATGCTGACTCATGAATAACTCCTTGACCTCCTTGATGGCTGATACCACTAGATGAATCAACCCTACGTGAAATAGGGATCCATGTTGGTGCATTGGTAATTGTACCACCTACTATTTTAGATTCAATGAAGGGTCCACCAGCGTTTGTTTCAACATGTTCTTCTCTTTGTCTCTCTTCCCAATCTTCATGCTCGATTAATTAAATATTCTGACTAATTATGAGATCTTTGGTGATGGTATTGTACAATCGGTATGCCTTTGATTGGTCACTATACCCTATTAAAATATAATTCTCATCTTTGTCATCCCAAGTCATTCTTCTTTGCTTAGGCATGTGTGCATATGCTACACAACTGAACACTCTAAGGTGTTCAACACTTGGATTTTGATTATTCCATACTTCTTGAGGGATTACATCCCTTACACTCTTCATTTGATAAATGTTCAACAATTACATGACTATTTTTATATCATAAGCCCGAAAATCATTAGAAATTTTTTTGCCTTTATCATGTTCATTGCCATCTCTTGAATGGTTCAATTTTTCCTCTCAGCCATACCATTTTACTGCGATGTATAAGTAGTTTTAAATTATTATTTTTTGTCATGATCATTGTAAAAATTTATGAACTCATTGGAGATATACTATCCCCCTCTATCCGTCCTCAAAATATTGATGTAGTGGCTCCTTTGCTTCTCCACCATGGCCTTGAAATGCTTGAAGGTCTCAAATGCTTCTAATTTGTTCTTCAAGAAATACATTGATATCTTTCAACTGTAATCATCTATGGATGTCATGAAATAGGAATTCTTGGATAGGGAGAGGGTCTTCATTGGACCACATAAATCTGAATGGATCAGCCCTAACAGAGCTCTAGCTCTTCATACCTTACCCATAGGAAATATACTCCTATGTTGCTTTCCTAATATACATCCTTCACACACCTTGTTTGGTTTTTCTATAAGGGCTAGCTCCTTCACCATGTGCTTCTTCTAAATAATGTTCAGCCCTCCAAAGCTCAAATGCCCATACCTAAGATGACAAAGAGTTTGTTCATCTACCATCATTATTTTGAACGCTATTGTGAGTTCACTTTACATTTTCAATGGAAACATTTTGATTGCTCATCATCTTCATTGTTTCTATCTTCCTATTATATCCACTCCTATAAAATATGATGCACTCACCATTCTTATATCTGACCTTGTACCCATTTTTGCAAGCTACCCTATGCTGTTACAGTTGTGTTCTAACTTGGGTACCTAGTAAACATCTGTAATTTACCTTTTCTCACCTTGCTTGGTGTGGATTGAAATGCCACCCTTACCCATGATGGGAACCTTATTATTTCCCATCTTCACCTCTGATTTTATTGTCTCATCTATGTGGCTAAATACCTCTTTGTTCCTACTCATGTGGTTGCTACAACCACTATCCAAAAACATGTCTCCTTGCCACTTTATTCAGCAATGTTGCATGTTATAAACAAGTTTCCTCTTCTCTCATTCCTATTTGGTTTAGCCTCTTGTGTATGAGTAAAATTAGAATTTTGCATATTCATGTCATACTCCTTCTTTTTACACTCACTAGCATAATGTCCATACCTCTTGTAATAATAACATTGGATGTTAGGCTCATGATACCTTTATGTAGATCCACCTCTAGAAGTGTTGTTTCTCCTTCCTCTTCCTCTTCCATGTGGTTCTTGATGGCCATATCTTCCACCTTCTTGATTGCTGCAATTTATTCCTCTTTCTCTATTGGTTGATCATCTCCCCCTTCTGTCACATTGACATTGGTCTTGAATACTTGCTCATGGGAATAGGTGGTTGACCTATTCAGCCTTTGTTCATGGGTTTGCAAAGAATCCATTAGCTTATCAACTGTCACTTTCTTCTAATCCTTTGAATCTTTTATATCAACCACTATAGGGTCAAATCTAATTGGAAGTCTCCTCAATACCTTCTCAATGATTTTATGGTCTTTGAGCGTATCACCACATGTCTTTATTTGATTTACTATGTTTGTAGTTCTTGTGAATAAGTCATTTATTAATTCATTTCTTTCATTTTTAGGGTCTCAAAGCTGCTTCTTAAGATATACAACTTAATGAGTTTCACCTTGTCACCCTCTTGATATGCATTTTGCAAGATATCCCATGCTTGCTTAGAATGGACAGCTACTAATATCCTAGGAAAGATTGATTTAGCCAAATCCATTTGTATGCTCTGGTATCTTTCCTCTTATTGTCCTTCAGCACATTCTTTTATGCTTGGTTCCAAGCATTGAAGGCAACCATGTTTACAACCTCATTATACCCATCTTCAACCAACTACCATAGCTCTTGAGAGTTGAATATTGTATTCATTTTGATGTTCCACACATCATAGTTTTTTCCATCAAACATGGGGGATGCTGCCAAGACCCTAAACTTCCTGCTACCATGTCTGAATGCACTCACAACTAGGCTGCATTTCACTAATGGCTTTGATACCAATTATTGAAAAAACTTTACAGCACTATTAGCTATGTTGGAGAGAAAAAATAACTAAAACTATAGGCCTATTTGGGCAGCTAATATACAATGAAAGATAGAAATAGAATAGGGGGAAAATGAAAAAATAACCACTAAATCTTCCATTTATTAAAATCTAGAAAAAAAATATTTATATAATTAAAAAATATAGCTACTATTGTTACAAAAAAACATACTAAAAACACCAAAATATTCCTTACTACTGCTCATTTTTCCTTGTTATGAACTGTGTTCACTCTCTTATAGGTTGCTACTCTATTTTTCCTACTATTGCTCTATTTTCCCTACTATTGCTCTATTTTCCCTACTATTGCTCATACTCTCTATTTTCTCCTATTTGCTTCTTCTTATTCTATAAGCTGTTGTTGCTACGTTAAATTCTTTGTTCTACTACACATTCCCTTTTATCTTCTACTTACTGTTGTCTCACCTACCACAACCTTTCCCCCCAAACTCCAAGCAAGATCTAAATAATTCAAAATTTGAAGGGGTTGTATTAAATGTTTTTGGTGGTAGGTCATTCACTGGGAGTTAGGTGAGGGGCAAAAATATTATTTTAACAGTAAGCATGAAGATCAGTAGACACCTTGATGTATAGATGATAGTTATGTCACTATGTGACCCTCTGAGACAGTCATAGAATTGACTAATACAGGTAGCAAGTGACCTAAAACAAGCTAAAATTAATTATCTCACTCAAACTCTCTAAGTTCCAACAAGTGTCATTTGATTTTGGTAATACTCTTCATTTCGAGCATAAGACTAGACTACCTAGAAATAGATAAAATAACCCCTAATTTATAGGTTCATGTCTTATTCAGATAAGCATTTTTTTGGCTATGTTCAAATCTATCTAGTATGTTTAGATAAGTACATGAAAACCCAAAAACAATGGCTTAGAGTAATCCCATAGTTGAAAATCTTTATGAAAACCTAACTATTTATAAATACTTCATGTCTATTGCCACAAAAATTGTTGGAAAAACCTTACAACACTATTGGCTATGTAGGAGAGAGAAAATATCAAAAACTACAGGCTCAGTTGGGCAGCTAATAGACAATGCAAGATAAAAATAAAATAAGGGAGAAAATAAAGAAATAACTATTAAATCTTGCATATATTAAAATATGGGAAAAAAATCTTTTTTACATATTAGAAAATATATTTGTTGATGTTACCAAAAAACATATTAAAAATACCAAAACTTTCCTTACTGTTGCTCTATTTTCCCTACTGTTACTTTGTTTTCCCCTATTTGCTTCTTATTTTTTAGGCTATTGCTGTTGCATTAAATTCTTTGTTCTACTACACATTCCCCTTTGTCTTCTACTTATAGCTATTTATAGAGATTTCACCTCCCCAACATTTCCCCCCAAACTCCAAATGGGCTCCAAAAAATTCAAAATTTGAAGGGGTTGTATTAAATTTGATTAGTGGCAAGTCATTGATTGGGATTTACGTAAGGGGCAAAAATATTATTTTAACACTCCACCTAATTTTTGACCTTCTTGCAATGGTCAATTAGACTCCTCTCAGTCTCTAAAACCTCATTATAACTTCTTTTTAACTTACCAAATACTTCTGCATCCTTTTTATGCATGTCTAGAGGTTCATAACTAAATTCTATAGCTATACTAATAGAGTTTGTAGTTTTTTTATAGAGTCTGTAGATTTATTGTAGGAGTCTATAGTTGGACTAATGGACCCCATAGATTTTCTATAGGAGTCCATATCTAGAATTTTTGAGTCTATATATTTTCTATAGCAGTTAATAGATGGACTGTTTGAGTCCATAGATTTGTTGTAGTAGTTTGTAGCTGGATTGATGGAGTCCATAGAAGGACTATATGAGTTTATAGCTGGATTGTTTGAGTTTGTAGATCTGTTGTAAGACTCTAAATCTACCATAACACTATGTAAGCCTAATATTTCTACATTTATGACCCCTAACCTTCCTCTCAGGTGCATTAAAGTGTCCTTATGCAATGTCTCAGTAATAATATCAACTAATTATTTATCATACTTATAAAAACTAAGCTTTACGACATGATATTCAACTAACTATCAAATGAAGTGATACCTGATTGCAATGTGTTTGCTCCTACTTTAAAACATGGGGTTTTTTGACAATGCTATGTATGATACATTGTCACAATATATTATACAAGCTCTTATTGCTCCTCATGAAAATTAGAAAATATCCTTCTCAACCATATACTGTAACATGCAACTACATTCGTTGCTATATACTCCACTTCAACTATAGAAAGTGACACTATAGATTGTTTGTTTGAAGTTCAAGATATGGCTCCTGACCTAAGATGAAATGCATACCCTGAAGTGATCTTTTGGTCATCAAGGCTACCTACCCAATCAATGTCTATGTAACCAATAAGCTTAAACTCATCTACTACTACACACAAAATACCATAATCTCTTGTTCCATTATTCTATCTCAATATCCTCTTGTCAGCTTGCCAATGTGTCTCTTTTGACATCTCCATGAATCTTGATATAAGACTAATTGCATACATGATATCTAACCTTGTTGCATTCAAGTACATTAAGCTTCCCATTACCATTATTGTAGCAATCATCTTTGCATAACTTAAGGCTTGTCTTGGCTAGAGTGAATATAGGCTTGTTGTCTATCATTTAAAACCTTTCCAAAACCTATTTTACATACTTAGATTGGCATGTGAATATACCTTCATCCATTTTCTTCACTTCAATCTCAATAAAGTACTTAAAGAAGCCCAAATCAGTCATTTCAAACTCAATTTTCATAGCTATTTTAAAATCTTCAATGGACTAATTTGCATTATTGATAAATATTATATCATCCACATACAATACAACAATCAACATACCTTTTTTGCATGATTTGATGTATTATATGGGATCACTTGCACTCTTTCTAAAACCATTGCTTAATAAATATGAGTCTATATGACTATACCATGCTTTTAGGGCTTGCTTGATCCCATACAATGCCTTTTTCAACCTATACACTTTATTCTCATGCTTGAGAATCTCATATCTAGGTGGATATCCCATGTAGACCTCTTCTTCAAGTACTCCATTCAATAATGCTGACTTGACATCTATTTGATGCACTTTCTACTTATGTTTTGTATCAATAGATATGATTATCCTTATGGTTTCCATCCTTGACATGGGTGCAAATGTTTCATTATAATCATATCTGGGCTTTTACTTGTATCCCTTAACCACTAGCCTTACCTTATGCCTCTTTATCTTGCCTTCATGAGTAGTTTTTATCTTGTATATCCACTTAACTCATAAGACTTCTTTTCCTTTTGGTAGGTTAACTAACTCCCATGTATCATTTCTCTCTATGGCATGCATTTCTTCATCCATAGCCTCACACCACTTGCTGTCCTTGATTGGTTCTTCAAAGTAAATTGGATCAATTGATAGATAGAGTGCATAATTCATTGTTTCATCCTCATTTTTCTCATACCTTGACTTCTCATAAAATTCTTGTAAGCTTCTTGTCCTTACTTGATGTTGACTTGAGTTGGAGGAGGAGGATGTTGACTCATGAACAAATCTTTGACCTCCTTGATGGTTGCTACCACTAGATGTATCATCCCTATGTGAAATATGGATCCATGTTGTTCTATTAGTGGCTGTACCACCTGTTGGTTTAGATTGAATGAAGGGTCTACCAACCCTTTTTTCAACATTCTTTACTCCTTGTCTCTATTCGCAAGCTTCATGCACAATGAATTAAACATCCCAGATGATTAGGAGATCTTTGGTGATGGGATTGTATAGCTAGTATGCCTTTGACTGGTCACTATACCCTATGAAAATACACTCCTTACCTTTGTCATCCCACTTTGTTCTTATTTTATTTGGAACATGTGCATATGCCACACAACCTAACACTCTAAGGTGTTCAACACTTGGCTTTCGATTGCTCCATGATTCTTGAGGGATTACATCCCTTACACTCTTTGTTAGATAAATGTTTAATAAATACATTACTATTTATATAGTCTGAGCCCAAAATCATTAGGCAAACCTTTTTCCTTTAGCATGCTCCTTGCCATCTCTTAGATGGTCCTATTCTTCCTCTTAGCCACACTATTTTGCTATGGAACATACCTATCTATAAATTATTTCTTTAAGTAATGATCCTTGCAAAAATTCATGAAGTCCCTGGAGATATACTCTCCCCCTCTATCCATCCCCAAAATCTTGATGTATTAGCCACTTTTCTTCTCCACCATGACCTTGAAATGCTTGAAGGTCTCAAATGCTTCTAATTTATTCTTCAAGAAATATACCCATATCTTTCATTTGTAATCATCTATGAATGTCATGAAATAGACATTCTTTGATAGGGAGGGGGTCTTCATTGGAACATATAAATCTTAATGGATCAGCTCTAACAGAGCTCTAGCTCTTCATGCCTTACCCATAGGAGATGCACTCCTATGTTGCTTACCCAATATGCATCCTTCACATATCTTGTTTGGTTGTTATATAAGGGGTAGCCCCTTTGCCATGTGATTATTATGAAGAATATTCAACCCTCCAAAGCTTAAATGCCTGTACCTAAGATGTAAAAGAGTAGGTTCATCTACCATCATTACTTTGAATGCTACTCTAAGCTCACTTTGTATTCTCAATGGAAACATCTAATTGCTTATCATCTTGACTACTTTTATCTTCCTATTTCAGCCACTCCTATCAAAGATGATTCACTCACTATTCTCAAATCTGACCTTGTACCCCTTTTTCACAAGCTACCATATGCTAATAAGGTTTTGTTTCAACCCAGGTACATAGTAAACATCATGAAATTACCTTTTTTCACCTTGCTTGGTGTGGATTGAAATGCTACCGTTACCCATGATGGGAACCTTATCATTGTTTCCCATCTTCACCTCTAATTTTATTTTCTCATCTATGTGGCTGAACATCTCTTTATTCCCTTTCATGTGGTTGCTACAACCACTACCCAAATACCATGTCTCCTTGCCACTTTGTTTGGTAATGTTGCATGTTATAAACAAGATTCCTCCTTTCTCATTAATATTTGGTTAAACCTCTTGTGTATGAGTGAAATTAGATTTATACCTATTCATATCATACTCCTTTCTAAACTCAATAGCATAATGTTTGTACCTCTTGTAATAATAACATTGGATGATAGACTTATCATACCTTTTTGTAGATCTACCTCCAGAAGTGTTGTTGCTCCTTCCTCTTCCTCTTCCTCATCCATGTGGTTATTGATGGTCATGTCTTCTACCTTCTTAACTGTTGCAAGTTATTCATCTTCCTCTATTGTTTGATCCTCTCCCCCTTTATTTCACATTGACATTGGTCTTGAATGCTTTCTCATGGGAGGAGGTGGTTGACATATTCAACCTTTGTGCATGGGTTTGTAAAGAACCCATTAGCTCATCAACTATCATTTTCCTCAAATCATTTGACTCTTTTAAAGTAGCCACTATATGGTCAAAACTAATTTAAAGGCTCCTTAACACCTTCTCAATGATCATACGGTCTTCAAGGGTATCACCACATGTCTTAATTTAATTTACTATGTTCATAGTTATTATGAATAATTTATTTATTGAATCATTATCCTTCATTTTTAGGGTCTCAAAGTCTCTTCTTAAAATATACAACTTGACAAGTTTCACCTTTTCACTCCCTTGATATGAATTTTACAAGATATCCCATGCTTACTTCAAATGGATAGCTATTGATATCCTAGAAAATATTGAGTTAGCTAAAGCCATTTATATGTAGCTGAGTGCTTTGGCATCTTTCCTCATATTCTCCTTTAGCATATTCTTTTGCGATTGGGTCAAAGCATTGAATGAAATCATGTCTGCAAATTCATTGTACCCAGCTTCAACCAACTCCCATAGCTCTTGAGAGTTGAATATTGTCTTAATTTTGATGTTTCACACATCATAAATTTTCTCATCAAATATGGGGGGCTGCTACCAAGACCCTAAACTTCATGTTTCCATGTAGGAATGCACTCACAACTAGGCCACCCTTCACTAATGAATCTGATACCAATTATTCGAAAAACCTTATAGTATTATTGGCTATGTAGGAGACAAAAAATAGAAATAACTATAGGCCTAGTTGGGTAGCTAATAGACAATGCAAGATAGAAATAGAACAAGGAATAAAATGAAGAAATAACCATTAAATCTTGCATATACTAAAATTTAGAAAAAAAATTTACATAATTAGAAAATATAGTTGTTATTATAATAAAACATACTAAAAACACCAAATCTTTCCTTACTGCTACTCCTTTTCCTTTGCTATAGACTATGTTCACTCTCTTACAGGTTGTTTCTCTATTTTTCCTATTGCTACTTCATTTTCCCTACTGTTGCTTTGTTTTCCTACTTTCTATGGACTACTACTCATACTCTCTAATTTCCCCTGTTTGCTTCTTATTCTTTAGGTTGTTACTACTACATTGAATTTTTTATCTGCTGCACATTTCCCTTTGTCTTCTACTTAAAACTATCTATATTTTTCTCACCTACCCCAACATTTCCCCCAAACTCCAAGTGGGCTCCAAAAAATTCAAAATTTGAAGGGGTTGTATTAAATGTTGTTGGTGGTAGGTCATTCATTGGGAGTTAGGTACGGGGCAAAAATATTATTTAAAAAGAAATAGGGGTACTCAAGTATAGGTGAAGATAAATAACTTTGTAGCATTAATTTTTAAGATTTGGTGAGATTTTGTCATTGTCTGGATACTTTAAAAATATTCATTTTGTAGAAAGCTGAAAATGCCAAGAATGTATTGAAATCATCAAAAATTATAAAGTTGTTATTAGCACTTGTTAGAAATGTTTTACAAATATGTAGAAAAAGGCTCCAATATCAAATTAAATATGATTTTAGAATTGAAACCATCAAAAAAGAGGAAGATAAAGATAACATGGAGCCACAAATTCACATTGGAGTCCATGTTGAAGCCGAGAAATTTGATGTGATCAATAGTTGTTTATTGCTCCCTTGAAAATATTATGAGTTTGTTGTAAATGATGTTATATTGATATTCAATCAAGGATCTATATATTTATAGATTATATGACTTACATTTCAATATTAAATTATCATTGGGAAGTGAAATTACATAGACCAAAATTTTCATGCAAAATAAGAAGTGAAGAATGAAAAAAGACACAGAAATAACAATAGAAATACAGGTATAGGCATAAACTTTCACAAATAGGGATGCTTTTTTAGTTACACATACTATTTATTAATGAATTTATGATGTTAATGAGAAGTGTGAAGTTTCCATGTAGCTAGAATCATCGGAGAAAAAATGTAGCAACTAATATGTCCTACTTGTATTCATTGAAGGAAATTTTCATTAATTCTAGGATATTTTCCTTCAACTATGTTTGATTCAAAATGCAATCAATATATCCATTTTATTTTTATATAATACACTATAGTTAATCTTATTATCATTACATTTGACTTTATTGACAATTTTTATAGTGTATAAAATCATCTATTAGAGACATATTATCTAACATCAAGTGTCTATAATCATTGCAAAATGGTTAAAAAGGTGATGCATGAATGTTTTTGGTTTTAATAGACATTTCACATAAAAATAATTTTTTTCATTTGCCATGTCATGAAAGTATTGAAATTATATCAATCATTGAAACCCTACTTTTCTTTTGGGTGAGCAAAGTAATGAATACTTGATAACTACTTGCCTCAACATTTACTTGTGCTAGATTTTGTATATGGGATTTTGTGTACTTTTCCTTTAATATATCCAAGAAATTAGATTGAATTGTATGATGCAAGGGTGTGCCTTTACTTCCATTGTTGATAATGTTTTTGAAGAGCATTATTGGTGTGTTTGTTGATGACAATGTTTGTTGTAAGCCAAGATGTATATGTTTTTAGTTGGCATTTATGATAAGCTAAAAAATAATTGTTAAATGTTATTGTTTTATAAAACAACATAGATGTATATATGTTTACAAAAATCAAGTGTCATTACAAATGATGAAGAAAAATATCTAATATGTTTGACTATGGTTGCTTACTACTACCAAGTTTTGTTCAAAGTTACCTTCTTTGAGATAGAGTTCATATTAGTTATAGTGTTATTTATATCCAATTAAAATGGAACCCAATGAAGCCACTACATATCTGTTGTTTGATTGTAGAATATCATGTATAATGCTATCCAGAGTTAGACTTTTTTTTTTCATATTGTTGTAATGTTTTCCACAATGCAATTTGTGTTTAATACAAGACAACATCTAGTGTCTCCTCTTTCATATTGTGATTTATTTTTTATAGTGAAGTCTATGATATGAATAATATTAGCAAGAATGTGATGTGGTAATAATTTTTCAATTGTTTTGTTGTTGATGTTTATTATTATCAGTTGATAAAAATTTTTAATGAGATCAACATGCACTATTTCTTCAATTTGATGGTGAATTTGGATTCTTTATTAAACCAAAACCATATACAAATAATAAATCTCTTTTGAAAAAGTTGCATCTTTTTGTTAAGAGGTCAATAATTGAAATCAGGATATGTTATTATATGCTTGTCATGTAACATCGGTATTAAAATGCAATGTTTGAGTATAAATATATTTTACTAAGATATATTTAATTTCGTTTAATTAATTGTAGTAGAGGAAATTGTTAACTACATAATAAAAAAAATAAAATATATTTTTATGTATCATATTTTTTTTAAAACAATTAGAAAATACAAAAACTTGCCATTTTGGTGTTTTTTGTTGCTCTATTTTTATTTCTTGACTTCTCTATTTTTCTATCTCTATATTTAGTTTTATGTTTGCATTTCAACAATGGTATGATTTTTTTGTAATTTTCCATTAATTAGTAGCAAACAAAAAACACAAATTTTTAATTCGGTAAGTGTAGGAAATTGGGGGGCCAAAACAATGTATTAAGTTGACATGTTTTTCCTAAAAAACATGAAACATTAACTTTCACAAATTATTTGAGATATCTACACTCACAATTTGAAGATGTCATAGGAAGATGAATTGTAACATTTCAAGTCTAGTTTCTAAACTACTAATTTTTTTTGAAATGGTTATGTATAAGTAGGCTAAAAATCAGAAATTAGAAGAGGTGGTACTATTTTTTATAGAAAAAAACCTACTAGATAATTCTCCATGTGCCCCACCATTTTTTGAGAATCATTTTCTTTTTATTTAATGCCCTTGGTATAAATATAGGTGAGATCATCAAGTTTTTAACTTATATTTTTTTTTAAATTATTAATGAATTCTTTTTACTAATTTAACAAGTTAGTATACCCTAGAATATAATCAAACATGTATATCAGAGCATGTGCCCCCGTAAATACCTAAAAAATTATTAAAAATTAGATTTTTATTTTTTTCATGTTTATATAATTAGGTCTAGTTTTCAACCATGTGTTTTTTTTTTCCAATTAGGATCAATGTATAGAAACATAAATAAACAAAGATGAACTTGAATAATCATTACATATAGTGCTACAAAATACATACTTAATCAATAAATATAAATAACAATTGTAAAGCAATAAAAAATAAAAAATCATATATATTTATATATATATATATATGCAACTTTGCCCATGTTAGACACTATCCATTTTATCAAATTTTTCCTTGAAAATAGTAATACAACATTGAATAAGTCTCCTCTTTATGTGTGTCTATATATATATATATATATATATATATATATATATATATATATATATATATATATATATATATATATATATATATATATATATATATATATATAAAAGAGGAGACTTATTCAATTTTGTATTACTATTTTCAAGGAAAATTTTGATAAAATGGATAGTGTGTAACATGGGCAAAGTTGCATTTTTTTATTGCTGGTAGAAAAAAACCATTTGACTATGTGTGTTATATGTCCATGATTGAGGCTCATGAATCCAAAACATTCCTAAGTCTTTAGTCATGTGTTTAAAATGTAAACCTAAATAAATATGTACTTGTAATTACCATGTATGTGGAACTAACATGTACACGTAACTAACACAGAATATTGTACCTATATTACATGTATATATTTCACTATTATATAGCATGGCCTTAGAATATTAAATTTTTATACATCAATAAAATTCAAACAAGTAATTAATATTTTAATCATGATGTTATTGACTCAACTAAATAAACTTTTGACTACAAAATGTGACTTTGGGCATAATTAGCCCTAACATCATCATAAATTAAATAAAATAGGCAATTGGGCCAATAAGTAATGTGACTTACATAAAATTGAGCCCTATAAACATAATTACTATTTTAAATGATGTTAAGTGGGGTTAAATCAATTGGTTTAAGGTTTATGGAACTTACAATTTAGGGTTTAGGGCTTAGGGCTTAGGGTATAATGGTTTAGGATTTAGGGTATAAGGTCAAATTATGAATGAAATAGGGCATAAAATAAATGTTGTTTTATTGGGGACAAAATTATTTCTTTAGATTTTTAATATTTTAGGCTTTAGGCGTTAGGGTTTTGGGGTTAGATATTAGGTATCAGGGCAAAGAGTTTATGTATTACGATACATAAGATCTAATTGCAAAGGTAATTAGGGCCAACTTGAGATCTTTGAACCTATTTGTGACTAAAGAATGTTATTTAGGCTAAATTGGCCCCTACATCATCATAGATTGAGAGAATTACTTAATTAGGGCAATGAGTGATGCGATTTAGGCCAAATAGAGCCCTATGAACTAAACATTACTGTAAATGATTTTAATTTTGGCTAAATCATTTGGTTTAGGGTTTATAATTTAAGGTTTAAGGTTTAGAGTCTTAGGAATATAAAAAAAATGGTTTAGGTTTTAGAGTCCAATCATGAAGGCAATTGGGTATATTTTGAGTTGATTAAACCTAGATTTCTGACCACAATATGTTTTTGGGCATAAAGTTTATGTTTTAGGATGTATTGGATATAATCACAAAGATAATTGGGAAAATTTAAGCTCTTTGAACCTATTTGTGACTACATAATGTGATTTTGGGCTCAATTGGCCCCCAAGTAACCACATATTGAGGAAAATTTTCAATTAGGGCCATGAATGATGTGATTTGGGTTAAATTGAGCCTTATGGACATAGTTGTTATTATAAAGTATGTTAATTGGGTCTAAATCATTTAGTTTCCATGGTTTACAATTGAGGGTTTAGGGTTTAGGGTTTTTGGTTTAAGGTATACATGAGATAGGGTTTAGGTTTTAGGCTCTAATCGTAAAGGAAATTAAGGGTAATTTGAGTTGATCAAACGTATTTGTAACCACAATTTTTTATGGGCATAGGTTTTATGTTTTAGGGTGAATAAGGTCTAATGTCAAAGGCAATTAGGCTAATTTAATCTTCTTGAACTTATTTTTGACTATAGACTATGATTTTGGCCTCAACTAGCCCCTATGTCACCATTTATTAAGTAAATTAGTCAATGGGGAAATGATTGATGTGAATTTGGGTAAATTGATACCTGTGAACCTATTTGTTACTATAAAGTATGTTAATTGCATGAATAAATTATTTAATTTATGGTTTATAATTTATTTTTTAGGGTTTAGGAATTAGAGTTTTAGGTTTATGTTAGATAGGGTTTAAAGTTTAGAGTCCAATCACAAAGGTAATTAAGGATAATTTGAGATGATTGAACCTGTTTATGACCCCAATGTGTTTTTGGTCATAGGGTTAATGTTTTAGGGTGCATAAGGTCTAATTGAAAATGTAATTTGGGATAATTTGACCTCCTTGAACCTATTTGTGTCTAAATAATGTAATTTTTGGGCTAAATTGGCCCCTAGGTCACCATAAATTGAGTCAATTAGTCAATTGGGGTAATGAGTGATGTGATTTGGGACAAATTGAACCTTATAAACCTAATTATTATTATAAATATTGTTAATTATTGCCAAACCATTTGGTTTATAGATTTGAGAGTTTACAATTTTTGATTTAGGGTTTCTAGTGCTTGGGGTTTATGGATTAGGGTTTAAAGTGTACATCTAGGTATAAGATGTAGGGTTTAGGTCTTAGGGTTTAAATTTCTTAGAGTATAGGTATTATAGTTTATAATTTAGGGTATATGGTCCATTCATGAATCTAATTGAGGATAATGTTAGTTTCATGATCATATTTATGAGCAAAAAATGTATTTTTGGATTTAATTAGCCCCCATGTCATCACATATTGAGTGAATTATTCAATTGGGGAAATTAATGGTATGATTTATGCCAAATTGAGACCTTTGAACTAAATTCTTAGTCTAAATGATGTTAATTAGGGCTCAAATGATTAGTTTTGAGCTTGAAGAGTTTATCATTTATTATTTAGGGTCTCTAAATCTTAGGATTTAGGGTTAGAGTTGAAGTCATATGGTTTGTCGTATAGGGTACATAGGGTTTAGGATTTAAGGATTAGAGTCTACAATTTAGGGTATAAGGTTTAGGTTTTATTATTTATAGCTTAATGTTTTAGTTTTAGGTTTTAGGATTTAAAATTTTGAGTCTAAGTGTTGTTAATTAGCCTAATGAAATGATGGGTTCAGGGTTTTTAGAGCGTATGATTAATGGAACTTAGGGTTTATAGGGATTAAAATTTATGGATTAGAGTTTAAGGTTTAGTGTATAGGTTATAGGACTTAGGGTACAGGGATTAGGTCTTAAGTTTTAGTGTATAAGGTATAGGGTGTAGGGTATAGGGCTTAGGGGTTAGGGTATAGTGTTTGAAATCATATAAAATGCAAAATTGTATGACTTAGGTATGACTAATATCACCCAACCTATAGGTTTTATTTCTTTCTCACTAAACCCTTCTCAACCTAGACTTTCATTGACTCCCAGTCACCTGTAGCTTCCTTAACTTAGCGGTTTGAGACCCAAGTATTACTCTTGGACCTAGATCCATCCCCCTAGGGATCATACTCCTAGGATAATAGCTCCCAATTTGGATAGGAGCATCAAAATATAGGGGTGTCTTATTTTTGGCACTATTGTCCAAGTTCATTTTTACCTCTAACGATCAAGTTTTCTTAATTCCTTATCTTTTTCCTTGTCGGCCTAATACAAGTTTATTTAAGCCATTATCATTAGTTCCCCAATAAAAGGACATTAAAATTCCATTTAGAAGGGATGACACTCATTCATAGGAAAGAATCAATAATACAATAAATTGCACTCAACTTATCTTCCCTATTCTCTATATAAAGCCTTCAAAAACCAATTCAAGCCTATTTAAGCACTCATACCTATCCCTAGTCATTCAAAGTAAATTTTAGTTTTACATTATAATTGCATACATCACACAAGTACACCAAGCACTTCAAATGGGAGAACTAAATTAGTTTGATCCTTCTTTAAAGTATTGTTATCTAAGTATAATGCCCACACATAGGGTGTGAAGTACATCTAGCATATCCTTTACACACTAAACCCTTCTATCTTTCCCAAAAATTTTACTCAATTTTAAGCACTAGGAGTTCTTAAGGGTGTTGGAGATTGAATCAGACACACAACGAGCTATGCACTAAATCAAGATTTAATATTTCACTACTAGGGTATCATAAATCTACCGAATAGAACCCAAAAAAGTTAGACCACTAGGAGAACAACACTAAAAATGGACAACAACATTGAAAGTGGACAACAAAACTGAAAGTGGACAATAATACTAGAAAGTAGACTACATCACCAAGTATTAGGGTATTCTAAGTTTGGCACTCCTGTCCAATCTAGAAATAAAGTTATATGTCTTGTTTATGATATTTTTCCATCCCTACATAGTAAATTCTAGATCCTACCTCATCTATTTCAACCCATAATAAGCTAAGTTTGATTTATTTACACTTATTATTTTTGGAAAAGGAAAAATAAATATCTATTTACACAAATTAGTAGGCTAATTAAGACACATCAATTACTAATTTACATTTTCTCAAGCCTTTATTTTCTTAAAAATTAAACACCTAATTCCCAAAATAATAAAATAGTGTTTAGTGTTTAAGGTGTTTTTTGTATACACTAAATACTATGTATATGGTATTACCATAAACATGGTTTTTGCAGTAGTAATAAAAAACTCCAACGGTCATTTTTTTACTTCGAGAGTATTATCCCTTACTCTATTATGTTATGCATGTTGTATGTCTAGTTGCAAATGATTATAATGCTATCCACACCCTAAAAATCATAAATCGCTATCTACTCACATGGTTGACTAAATAGTACATATTACTATTCTTAAATATTTTGTGATAATGGGATTGGCATCCACACTTGGTACTTCACATCAAATAGGCTTATTTTTGTACAATTGGATTATTATCCCCACCCTCAAAATTTGAAAAAATTGTGAATTCATGGGTAATGTATTTCATAGTATTAAGAAGAATAAGTAAAAGTGTAAAATGATAAATGAGTTACAAGTGGTGAGATAAAAATAAATTCATTGAATTAAAAAACTTTGTGAGGTAGTCTACTATCCCTTATGAATTGATTGTCACAAATAATGATGAAATCAACAATGATGCTATAACAAATTGTGAAATTCCAATTATCAATTCTGATAGTATACTCAATTATAATACAAGTCCACATTCAAATTTGAATTTATTTTATTTTGATGATGCTGATGATAGTATGTGTGATGATGTGAATTTCATTGAAACATTAATTGGATAAACTACTAATGATGAAAATAATATGGAAACACCTATTGGATAAAATTATAATGAAGAAAAAAATATACGAACACATTAAATGAAGAACCTACAAATGAATAAAATAATGTGGAAACATAAAATCAATCAAATATACCATTAATAACACCTCCTAAGATTTAAAAAATTAAACCTATGTATTTAATTAAAATCGATGAAACCAATGCCTAAAAAATTGTCTGACCATCATATAAGAAAAAAAAGCTAAATGAACTTGGGACTAGAACTTTCAAGATTTAAATGAAACTAAAAGATGCCAATTTTTTTTTACATTAATGAAAGTACTTAAGATTAGACCTAAAATGAAAACCCTAGGGCTAAGAACATCTAATAATGATGGTGTAAACAAAAAAATTGTTGAAATTTTTCATAATTCATAGCATCAAGTAGGTGTGAAAAAAAAACCCCAAAGATGGTCACATTGTTTGACATGTTATTACAACTTCTTTGATAAGTGGTAAAACAAATAATAAAAAATTTATTAGAAAAACAAGCCGAGCTTTGCACATAAATATAAAAACACTAACAAAAGAAATTGGGAGACATAAAAAAACATGATGTTGATTGTAACAATGACTTATATACATTCTCTAGTCGACTCCCATGAAAAGATAAGGATATAGACGTTTCCCTAAAAGATTTAATTGTAGAATTTTGGAAATATAACACAAGGGTCCCACTTATTATTAAACATGTAGTGAAAAAAGAGTTGGTTCTCGTAACCATGAACCACATCCTAAACATTTTTTGAATATGACCCAAACATAATTATACTCTAAATTTGTTGAAAAATATCCACATATTTTTATTAGCCAAATTTATTTTAAAATGGCCAAACCATTTTATGTTAATAAAAAATCATACACACACTACTTATTGTTATAGGTAGCATGTCAAATTTTCTATGCATTATGATATTTTTTGTCATGTTCACTATACTTTGCATGCTAACAACATTTTACATGAGTGTTAAGTGGAATCCCCACAAAAATTAACAAGATATTTCATTCCAACATATTTTTATAAAAGACCATATGGTCAATTATTTTATAAAATTGCATGTTTAGATGGAAGTTGCAACATTTGTGGCACATTGCCAAAATTCAAACCATGTACCCATGAGGAGAGTACAGATGGAATTGGAAATGAATTGGTTGGTTTAAGTAAATATAAATCTATGATATATCAAATGCAATATGGAAAGGAATATAAAAGGTGCAATCTTTTTATAGAACAAATACTTATTTAAAAATTTATAGACAAATTTAAGGATGAAATTGTATATGAGTATGCAAGACACACACACAAAGCTAGATGCCTAAAATAAAAATTCAATTTAAGTAAATACATATTCCTAATTATTACTACTATTTCATTAGTTGAATTTTATTTGAATTACACATTAAAATTATAAATAGAGGTTTAAAATAATACTACAATTTAGTACATGTTTCACTTTTTGTGCATATAGAATTCATGCATTCACTCTATAATACAAAGAATGATTAAAAAGTATTAAGAGAGCACCTATTTTATGTCAGAAATGATTGAACAAATCCTTCAAAGTATTTTAAAGGTTTATTTCAGTTATTTTATGGAAAGTTCAGTGAATGTCCCATTACTTTAAATTAACATTATCTAGGGTCAGATAACTGCACATCATAATTCAAGAATGCATTGATGTTCTACTGGATGAGTCAGATTCATGTGAGCACTAGTGTATAACATATTTGGGGTTTTACTGAAATAGTACATAGAAAATGGGAACATGACAGTGCAATATCATGTGTCAAAAGATCACATTCAAGAGAGGATTTAAATTTTGAATAGGTTGTTGATTTTTCAAATTTAAAGAACATAATTAAATGGTGTAATGAATATATGGGCCGTGGTTCTCAAAAAAATCCCATTATTCATAGATATTTTTATCTCATAAATGATGAACAATTGGAAAGCTATTAATATTATATGATAGTAAGAGGATCAATTGAGTTACACTCATTTTATATCTCAAATGTAGGTTCTTGATGGTTCATATGAGGCACTTGACATGATTTTGTTTTACATGCATTGACTTTGTTTGGAACTAGTGAGAATCACAAGAATGGTAAGATGAATGGAGTTCTAGGCCTCTAGCTCTAATTGCCACTTATTAGGTTCCACCATCATTACAACTTATAGAGTTGACATCTTCGCATGACTTTGACCATGTGTATGATCTAGTGAAACTAGGTACTATATTATATTTGACATGTGTTTTATGTACTAAATTTGGTAAATATATAATTAGATCATGTTAATAATTCATGTTTTATTTTACTATGTAGGGAATGTTTATGTAGTCATTAAAGATGAGGATAACAAGGAGGGGACAAACTACTGCTTATGTCATTATGTAAAGGAAAAATATAAATTGACTTCTACAATCACAGATGGGGAAAGCATTCTATTTTAACCTTTTTATAATTTAGCTATGTAAATATTATGTTTGATTAAAGGGTTGAGTATTTCAAATAAAGGAATAATATACATAAAATAATCATTGAATTTTTACATATTTTGACAAGCTTTAACTTTCTAAAAATAGTAATAAATATGTGTGAATGAAGACTTATCTGAAAAACACCTGATATGGTCGATCTAAGTGTTGGAAACTAAGATATGAATACGTTTGAATGTTGTCAACTAGATATATATATTACAAAACCTATATTATAATATTTATGCATTTATAAAGTGGTGTCATGTGGCTATAGTGTCCTAAAAATGGTGCTAATGTCCTTTGTGGAGGATTGCCTTAAACTTTTGTGTACACTTGCATCTGTGTTTATGGGTTGTGTTCCTATGTGTATGAAGTCTAGAATTATGTTTTGTGCCTGTAATATCAGATTTATGATGTAAACCATAATCCTCCTTGAAATTAAGGCATGAGCTAAAAATGTGTGTCCATTATTAGGATAGGTTGGACATCCTCAACACCCCACTATGAAGAGAGTTTCCTACTTACCAATACTTTGAGGAGGGATCAAGCCTAATGTAGTTATCCCCACCTAAGTGATGGTGCAAGTGGAAGTGATGATAGAATGATAGTATTCTTGAGTGCCTTGGGTGTGCTTGAGATTGTAAATATGGAAAATCTAAGTTCAAGGTAGATATAGATGGTAGTATACAAAAGTAGGGTAGAATAGGGATTAATAACCTTTATTTTACTCAACTTGTTTCATGTTTAAATAGATATTTTTCATCTAATTTACATTTAGTTTAAAGAGGGATAAAAATCATGTATGTATAGTGTTATGTCACTTGTATAGATAATAAAAGCTATTAAAGCTATCCTTAGGAGGCTTTTACCTTAGAAAATATATTTGTTCGGGGAAGCTAGGGTAAAGGGCATAGGCATCAATTTAGGGACAATAACGCCATGTGGATCTAGTTTCCTTAATGTTGCACTATTTTAAAACTACAAAAACATTAGGCATGAAGGGCTAGGATTTTGAAATTAGGGTTTGAGACTTCATTTAAGCTGACTAGGGATGCTTACGGCCCACACAAAGGTTAAAAAAGTGTGATAATAGGCTCTAAGATAGGTCTAGGGCTAAGATAGGAATAGTTAGTCTCAAGTAGTAATCCTATCACTCAAATACCACTTATAGGTGATTACACATTCACTATCGCATGAGGTATATTATAATTATTTGAACTTGGTTTCGATGCTATCCTTTGAAAAAATCTAACATATGTTTTTTTGAAGACTTTGAAGTACATAGGAAGATACTCCGCTATTAAAATCTAATTCTTGCAACAAATGTTTAGCTACACAAATATCAAGGTAGGGAATCAAAAAGGATGATATGAAATTTTCCTAAATTTTAACATGAATTAATTCTTGATATTATAAATAATAGAGTTGATCTTAGTGGTTCATTATATTGAACCCCCAAATTATGTTGAATTCTCAAATGCAAATGTATTTATTTAAATTAATTTTTATTTATTTCTTAGGTTTTACATATAAATTTCAATTCAACTAGATAATAACATGTTTTTCATTAGTTTCAAATTATATTCCACCTTCACATGGTTGGCACTATTAGTAGATAATTCCATATTCTTGAAGCTAAGATAATCTTTTGGATCTTGAAGGTTTGATTTCTGATTGAAAACATTTATTGTGAATGTTTCTTTAGGATATAATGGGTGTTTTATCTCCTAAATAGGCATGATTTTAATCCAATAATGTGATATTAAATTTTATTCATCACCCCCAACATGATGGTAATGCTAGTTTTCAGCCAAGATTCTTTAGAGGTAGAGATCTCCTACATAGATCGTATGTTGACAACATTTGTTGGCAATATTGTTTGACACCAAAATGGGTGATATTAATCCTAAATTATCATGGTCATATAACATGTTACTATATGTTATTTTCAACACCTAACATGGTGGTGATGATATTTTTCATCCATGAGACCCCGAAGGTAGAAATATCTAATGTGGCTGACATGTTGACAACATTTGTTCCTAATGTTGCTTGATGTCAAAATGGGTTCTTTATATCCTAACCAATCATTATAAAAGGAAAATAATGTGGTAATACATTTTATTATCCACCCTTGACATTTTTTTAATGCTATTTTTTATCCACGAGGCCCCAATGGTAGAGAGCTCCAACTTGGTTCGCATGTTGACAACATTTATTGTCAATGTTGCTTAAGGCCATAATGGGTGCTCTATCTCCTAACAAAGAATTATAAAAGTATAATAACATATTAATACATGTTATTCACAACCCTATATTTGGTGGCAATTCTATTTTTCATCCACAAGTCCCCATTGGTAGAAATCTACAACTTGGATCACATGTTGACAACATTTGTTATCAACATTGCTCAAGGACAAAATTATTGCAAAATTATGTATCCACATGGATTACAATGATTTTTAAATGGAAATTAATTTAATTTTCACATCTTGAGGTGTTTTAATTTATGTATTTGTAATCATAGGTCCAAAAATTGAAAATGTGTATTAGAGGTAAATAACATATCTTTTAACTACATAAAAGTTGTATTTTAGAACTGATCATAGAATATTATGCCATGAATTATTTGATTATTTTTTATTAATTAAATTAAAGGTGAAAATATAGGACTTAAAAATACATAGTATGGTTATTTTAGTTCATGGATACAACTTACAGTCTCCATTCTATGCCTATCCAATGTTTGCCTAAAAATAACAATTTTGCCTTATAGGGAAATGTCATCTTGAGGTCAGAATGGGTGTTCTATCTCCTAAGATGGAGTTCTCTAAGTAAAATTATGGTATCCTATACATTAATAACCACTCATAACATGGTTTAAATTCTATTTTTCAACCATAAGGTCTCAGACATATAAATATTCAACCTGGCTCACATGTTGAGAACATTTGTTGTCAATGTTGTTTGAGGTCAAAATGGCTGCTCTATCTCTTAAATAGGCATGATAAAAGGCCAATAATGAAGTATTAGACATTATTTTCAAACCTTGATGTTTTTTTTATGGTTTTTATCCATGAGACCTCAGAGGTAGAAATCTCTAATTTGGATCGCATGTTGACAACATTTGTTATCAATGTTGCTCAATGATGGAATTATTGAAAAATGACATATCCGCATGGATTCCAAAGCCATGAAAGTGGTAAAAATATGAAATTTGTACATATTTAGGTGTTTTAAGTGATGTATTTTTAATCTTATGTTTATTAATCATAAATTTCTATTGGAGGTAGATAACATGTCTCTTAACATCATAAAAGTTACTTTGTATGACTAACCACATAATCTTCTACTATTAATTCATTAGTTATTTTGGACTAATTATATTTGGGGTGAAATTAAAGTACTAAGGAATTTAAATTAAATTTATTTTGGTTCATGTATATGATTTAAAAATTTTGTCTTATACCTATCCAAATGTTTCTTAAAAGAAAACAATTTTGCCTTATAGGAAAATGTCATCTTGAGGCTGGAATGGGTGATTCATCTCCTAACATGGAGTGATTAGAGACAAAGAATGTGTTCGTAGACATTAATATCCAACATTGACATTGTTGTGATGATAATTTTTATCCACAAGGCCCTAGAGGTAGAGATATCCAACTTAGCTCGCATGTTGACAACATTTATTGCCAATGTTGCTTGAGCTTGGAATGTGTAATTTATCTCCTAACCATGCATTCTTAGAAGACAATAATGCATTCCTAGATGTTATTCATAACCCACAAGATGGTGGTGATGCTAGTGTTTATCCATGAGACCCTAGAGGTACAAGTATCCAACTTGGATTGCATATTTTATTGTCAATGTTTCTCAATGATAGAATTATTGAAAATTTATGTATCCACATGGATTAAAATAATTTGGAAGTGGGAACACATGAAATTTAGACATACTGAGGTTTTAGAAGAGATGTATTTATAATCAGAGGTACATGAGGTATAAATATCTTTTGAAGGCAAATAACCTTACATCATATGACTGATTACATAATATTTGACCATGAATTTTTTGATTATTTTTTATTCATCAGATTTGGCATGCATATAGAGGACTTATACACACATAGTATGGTGCTTTAAATTTTTGGATACAACTTATGGTTTCCATCTTATGCCTATCCAAAGTTTTCCTGAAAAAGTATTAATTTTGCCTTATAGGTAAATGTCATGTTGAGACCATAATGGGTTATTTGTCTCCCAATTGGGATTGTTTTAAGGCCAGTAATGCAATCCTAGATTTTAATTGAAACTCTAACAAGTTACAAATGCCAATTTTCTACCATGAGACCTCAAAGGTAGATATATCAATTATTGTCAATGTTTATTAATATTAGAATGGGTGTTCTGTTTCCTAACTGTGCATGCTCAAAGGCTAATAATGACCTTATATTATAATAAGGGTATATTACTATATTAAAATTTCTACTTTTGTAATAATATATCTTTTATAAGATTCCATGCGTGTAAAAAACTAACATGTGATTAATAATATGTATTATTGTAATGTTTTTTAACTAGTCATAGGGAATGATAGTAGGCATAGGATTGAAAGAGAGGATATTAAGGTGTGTATATGAGTTTGAAGTCGATAGGAGGTGTCAAAGTGAAGGATTGTAAGTCTAAAAGTCATCAAGAGCAGTCTTCTTGAGATTTTAGGATAGTGAAAATAATCTTAAGCATTGAAGGAGTAAAGGATAGGTTTTATAAAAACATTGTAAATTAATAGGAAGCATTAAAAGTGTATATCAGTTGATATATTCAATTTGTTATTCTGTCAGCCTTATAAGCCTGTAAAAACCTTAGTTGAGGGTTTGGATGCACCATAATTACCATAACTTGTGTTTGGTCCATACAAAGGGCATGAAATTATGAAAAATACTTAGAATATGTTATTTTCAAGTGTTTAAGGTGGTTTGGAGGTTATTTTAGGTCTATGAGAGGATATATGGCCAAAAATCAATCCCAAATAATCTTAAAACACTAGTGGGATAGGTCTATAATAGAGTGTAGGTTTTGGGTGAGATCAAGAAGGGTCTTAAGATCTTGATAAGAGTTGGAAGAGGTTATGAGCAAGGTGTTTGAGGTGTTTCAAGGGTGATTGGACCAATAATAGAAGGTATATCATTTATCAATAATAAGAATCCTAATTAGGACTAGTAAGGCTAAGAGCCTAGGAGGAAGAAAGGTGAGAAACTTAAATGGACAGAGGTGTAAGATTGTGAGCATAGTTAATTTACATTGGATTGAGTGTGAGTAGTATTAAATTAAGGTTTGAAGTGAAAAATAATTCCCTAGAGTCAAGAATGATCAGTGAGAGAGTAAATTTTCTGTATCTGGTCTTGTATCCCAATTGGGCAAACTTTTGAAAGAAGAGAAGGGAAGAGTTGAGTTAGCTAAGGTATGTTTTTTGGAATTGTTTAAGTAATTATAGGAGGTTGGTAGTTATTGGAGGTGGTTTTAAGTATTAAGAGAAAGTGGAAGGCAACTAGGCCAAGACCTAGTATAGAAGGCAACTGAAGTTTGTGAGGAAGACTGAATGCAAGGAGGAGACTAGATATTTTAGAGTGATTTATATCTTGAGAGGTGACTAAGATGAATAAAATAAGTTTGAGGAAACATAAATTAGTGTCTTATGTTGACAAGAAGAGGGTCTACAGAGAAAGTTTATTCAAACCTAGTGAAAAGGAACAATAACAATCTATTGAGAAAAGGATGCTTTTAAGATCAAGATTGTAATTATAGGTATTAAGGTGTGCAATTAGTTTTGAGGTGGATAGGAGGTGATAAGGTGGATGACTTGTTGGAATGCAGGTATGTGATCTAACATTATATCAGATAGTCATCACGAAGTGGAGAGTTTTGCATCTTTTGAATCATGTCAAATGAATAATTATGTGAATAGAATGCTAATAATAGTGTTAGGGTATGTTAAAATTCTAATGAGTTTTTAACAATGTTTCCAAGTTGAAATATCAAATTTTGAATGCTCTTGGCCATGTTATACTAATAAAACCCTACATGAAGGTTTGAAGCCACCAAAAAGTTATTTGTTCCTATTTGAATTATGGAAAGAGTATGAGATTGTGTATAAGGCTATGGATAAATTCATTTCAAGTGTATAAGTTTAATTTGAGGTCATAAAAGGTATGTTAGGTGAATTATCACCAAAACTTAGTTAGATAGAGGCCTAAACCCCCCAAAGGACAATCCTAAAAGAGGATAGTGGTGTCAAATGAGTTTGAATAGGGAATTGATCTTTTAAGTTAACTTGAGATAAGTTATGAATGATGTGTTTAAATATTCCATTATAAGAATATACAAGGAAATACAATATCAATTGAAAAATTTTACGCCTAGTACCTGAAGCCAATAAGGAGCAATAAGTGGATAAGGTGGAAGAGTTGAGGTCTAATCTTGTGAGAATAATTATTTGAGATTTAAATGAGTATGATAATCATGATATTTAGGTTATGATTGAGTAAGAACACCTTATGGGAAATAATAATATTTGAGAATGTTAATTAGGCCTATTAGGACTTATATCCCTACTTAGACAAAAGTGGAAGATAGAGACAAAGAAGAGTTGATTGGAATGTTTAAAGATAGGATAGGAGGTTGGAATCTATTTTAAGGTGACATTAAGTTCATATACAAGGTAGATGACAATAGTCCTAGACAAGCCTATAAGGTTCATTGAGAGAGTGAGACAAGATTGATTGTAAGATGAGATTACATATTATAGAGAAGTTGAACCTTGACACATGGCTAAGGTGAATATCAAAAGCCTAAGGAAGCATGAGAGAGTGTTGGTGTTGAATATAAGAGATTCTGTTGAGGAAGTCCATGAACCTAGTGGAAAAGAGCAAGGACAAAGCATTAATTTAGGTGAGTTTGGGATCAACATTGCAATCAAAAGTATCAAATGCATATGTTTTACATAGGTTTGTAAATGATTAGATTCTACTTACATGATAACCTATTGGTATTTTAAGACCAATTCATGAGAATAGAGTATGAAATATTTTAGACAAAGGTTTTTTAAAGAGTATGAAATATATTTAAAATTAGAACAAATTATTGAATAATATATTAACATAATTATACATAAATTTTCCATGCATTTTAACAATATTCAACATACTGTAATGTTTAAAAAGTGAAATGTTGAACAATATATTTATATATATTATAACCATAAAAGGCAAAAGCATATGAAATGTGAACACAATAAAATATCTAAGGTCAATGTCATACAAGCATATATAACATGCCAAACAACTATAAATCAATCCATATAAGTGTACAAAAAATGTCATAAGACATGATCTCTTAGTCATCAAAATGCATTACTCTCTTTTCCTTTATTTTCAAAGCCTCTCCCCTAGATGCCTTGCTCATAACTAAAGGTCTCTTAGAATATTTACAATGAGTCTTCTTTAGATCCGAACTCACATATGGCTCCAAATATTCATATGTAAATATTTTTAGAAATTATATATGTTACAACAAGATACTTACAAAATTAACGTGTTAAATTTTTCCAATCATATAGAAATTATTCCTGGGTGAACTTAATGCAATTTGGTAGTCATGGTCAATTTGATATTGGTGATCAATAAGGTCGATGACAGTTTCATGCTGGTGAATGTGAGTGTGAAATGGATCACTAGTATGAGTTGGTGACTTGTTCTTGATGGTGGAAGGTGTAGTTCCCTGCTAACGTATACATACATACAAAATAAAAATTCAAAAATAGATAATAAACTAAATCATTGAAATATAATATGAAAAATTAAAAATTATATTATATAATTGTAACATGCCACCTCTACTAATCATTTCAACAAGACCAGAAGATGTCAACAAAGGACTATACATAGATAATTATTTCATATTTCATCTATTTGCATAAGTATAGATGACAACTACAAAAAACACATACATATTTATAATTAAACATTTTGTAATATATAGCTAGACCATATACCTCGAAGAGTTACTATGTAGATGAAATCACAACAACACCTACATTTTTTCCCTCCCTAATAGATGGTTGAGTGTATTTTGTGGTCATCAACTAAACATACAAAATATCATTGTCAATGACTTTAAAACACACATATACATATAAAACATATATGTATAATGAACAATAACATTCATTAACTAATATTAATTACCTACATATAGTTAAAAATCATAGGTGCACTATGAAAAACACATGTGTTTATCTAAACCCCACAAACCTACTAAAACATAAAAATAATTTGTATACATAAAATTACCTTTTAAATTATACAAATATTTTAAATTTAACAATTCACACATTATTTTTAAATAAGTAAAATATTAAACATACCTATGAAGTAGTAAGTAAAGTGACTAGATGAAATATAGATCACTGAAATATATAAATATTGATATCATCTAAGCCCATGAACAACCACCATGAGTGAACTATATAAAAACCTCGGCATCCTCATTAGGTCTAGTTCATACAACATCATGTGAGTTTCATAAGTGAGCTCGTCAAGTAGTAGTGATAGACAAATCCTTACCACATCCACCCTCCCCAAGAGGAGTATTATAAACTTAGTTTGTATTCTATATAAGAGTGTTAGTAAGCACATTAAGCACATACAAGGCATTAGATTTTATAGTCTCCTCAACTATAGAGGGTAGTGCCTCAGGAGGATGGTATTTGTCAACATGTGTTTTCATTGGCTGATTAGTGCATGGCATGTACCTGGATTATCCTGAACATAACCCTTTCTCTTGCCCTATAACTTTGAGAAATAAAACTAATTTTGGATTTCATTTATCACAAACTCACAATACAATTTTCTCAAAATATAAAGAGGGGCCTCATTATTGTTTCAAGGTGGTGATCAAAGACTATTCACCATCGGTCTGAAAATTTGTATTTGAGAAAATCATATGTGCACCAATGGATTGAAATCCATTTGGTTGTCACATTAGTCAATGCACCAATATTCCCTTCAGTGAATAGGGCATAAATTTGGGTTTTATTTATGTGCTTATCTTTCACAATGGCTACTGATAGTTTATTGGAATAGTATGTCCTACATATGTTTCTATAGTTATCCCACCTATCAATTTGACCCATTAGCAACTTAACTTTATTTAATAATATTTTTAGTGTGTTTTCCATGGACATTTGGTGGGGGTTATTTTAATGTGGATCCCTTAGTGACCTAGTCATATTCCCAAGTTTGAGCTTATTTTCTACTATGTGCCTTTTTAAATCCTCTTAACTACTTTGGGAGGTTTGAGTAACTATAGGAGCGATAAGAGGGTTTTGTTGGTGAGGAAGTATTGGAGGTATTCGTGGGTGAGGAGGAATTAGAGGGATAAGAGGGTTTTGAGGGTTAGGTTATAGCACATTTTTCATTGTGCATGAAGATATATGCATTAAAAAACATAAAAATACAAATAATTTCAAGAAAAATCCAAAATAATTGAAAAATATAGAGTCTAATTTCACTAAAACATGTTGGCTTACCTCTCCTTCGGCTTTGCATTGTCAAATCAAATGGTAAGTGGATCCAAAATGCATATTATTACTTTCTCAAACTTATTTCTCCAAAATATTTGTTTACCCTTCTTACTCTTACTCTTACTCATATATTCTATTTTCTAAAATTCCAATTATATGTATTTCATGTTTTTTTTTTTATTGGGTAAAAACTGCATACATGGTTATTCTACATAAGTTGAATTAGATTCATATTTAGTTTTATGTAGTATTTTATTACAATGTATAAACATCTCTAGAGGCAAGTAAATTAATGTAAATTGGGTTTGTGAGTTGAATATTTAATCTTATGTATAGGTATCTTATATTATAAAATAGTGTATACAATCATAAATGTGTCAGATCTACAAATCAATCCTACATCAAAGAAGATAGATCTTACTTACACTTCTGATTGGGGATACATTAGATAATCAAGAACATGACTAATATATGGATCCACTATACCCAATTAAGGGATATTTTACCATAATAATAATAATAATAATAATAATAATAATAATAATAATAATAATAATAATAATAATAATAATAATAATAGGGAGAGTTTCAAAGCCTTCAATTAATAAAAATAATTTAATAACCCTAATTGAGTCCTATGTTTTCAAGTTCACTATACTAATAGTAAGTAAAGCAAAGAAATGTAATCTAGTGCTCACCAAATCTTGTGGCACAAAATGGTTGTTAGTAAACATGAATAAGAGAATCTTAATTAATTTATGTATAGGTAAGGTCATAATGCATTGAGAAGAAGAGTAATATTATTGAAAATCCATTACTTATGTTACTTATATCTACTAAAGAGAGGGGCAAAGTTAGATATACTTACCTGAAAGATGAACCCATCAAGATTAAATATGTCCTTTGGAAATAGTGGTTTCACAAGAGGTTTTCATGGTTTATAGGGATCACTAAAAAAATCCAAATCATCCAAGACTTCTCCACAAGTCTAGATTCTCCAAGTATAAACCGTAAGCTAAGACTCCTCATGTAGAATGGTGGAAAAGCAGATTTTAAAGAAGCATAAATGAATAATAAGTCTTGATGTCTCTATAATGATGACAAAATGGATGTGTTTATATAGGAAAATCTAACCCTAAAACCTTCTAAAATTTTTAGCTAACAGGGTCGACCCAGTCGACCTAGTATTGTTATTGATAAAAATTCACCAGGTCATGGGCTAGGTCGATTAAGAGATGACCTAGACCCTAAATGAGTTTCAACAATAAGAGTACAAGGTCAACCCAATCTACCTAGTATTATAAACTATTGAAATGGGTTTTAGGCTAGGAAAATGGGTACATAAGGTGGTAAAAGACTAGAGGAGTATTCAAAAGAGGAGTAATAGCTTATGGGAATGTTTTAGGAGCTGGCTGGATTTTTAATAATTGGCAATAAGAGACAATAATATTGTAAATCATTAATGATCTATCCACCCCTTTATTGATGTACCCCTTAAGGCATGCACTTAGATATATTGAGACTTGATGTTTCTTAAAAGATATAAAACATCCATATTTGATAAAAATGGAAAGTATTATGTGTATACGTATGCCCCATTTGAATCTCATCACATGTTACTCAGGAACAAAAGGGGATGGTGCTTCAATAAAGAACATATTAACACACAACGATGATTCTAAAAAAAGTTGAAATATTTAAAAAACATAACTGAAATTAAATGATGAAAAGGGAAATAACTAAAAAAGTAAATGTATGCATAGCTTGAATTAATTTTATCACTAGATGGTTGTCTATTGTGTTTGTAGTTTTGATTGTGCAGGGTGTAGAGATTTCTTTTAATAAACCCAAAAATATAAAACTAAACATAAAACCAAAATAAATATAGGAAAGCCAAGATAATTGGTGTTATATGGATAGGACATACTTGTAATATGGCAATATATGGTGATAAGTGCTATGTTAGACCAAATAACTAGGTCAAAAAATTAGAGCAAATGAGGTAAATGAAAATCTAAGGCTAATAAATATTTAAAAACATAAACAATAAAACCTTAAGTAAGAAAGGTCAACTCACCAAGTCAAACCAAGCATACATTTCAAAAAGGATGGTAATCAAACATCAATGTAAAAGTGGTAAAAATCCTTAAATAATGATGGCAAGCAAAAAATGGTAAAATAACATTGATGAGTGAAAATCAACAATCCTTATTCATTCATCAATGGAAAATGGTGAATAAAAAGAGGAAAAAACATTGATGAGTGAGAAGTAATAAGCTAACCTCACTCAACGATAGAAAAAGTACATGAAAGTAGAAATGGACTCAGGTGTCCACAAAAAGGGTATTACAATAATGATAAATAGTAAAATAAATCAAGGCATATCTATAAATGTAGAGCCATGGTGTAAATAAATTAATCCATAGTTACTCAAACATGTTATTTTGATCTAAGGATAGATAAAAATGAAAACAAAATAGTGCTAGAATGTTTTTAAAATGTGAATAAGAAGAAAGTATAGAAGAGGGAAACTAGATTTAGAATTACAATTTTCTTGTCAAGGGGGAAATGAAATGGGTGGAGGGGGGAATGAAGTAAAATCCAAGGTAGAGGAAATATTTATTGAATTCAAGACCCTTAAATTAGGTTTTTCAAAATAAGGGGACTTCTGACCTTAAGGACTCTGAAGAACTTATCCTCAACACACAAGTCTTAGGTTAGCAAATGAAGTATGTAGATCATCTCGTGAAGGCTATCTGCATGAAAATTAAAATGGACCTACCTTATTATAGTGTGTTCCCCATTCCTCAAGACCCCTTACAAAGCCATTAGTATACTATTAATATTGGGTACTTGTGTGAGAAATTAGGTATCATAATAGAGTTTATTGAATTCTCCTATTCCAATCTACTAGCCTACTACACCTCACTAGACCTTAGCTCTATTATGAGGCCAATTGTGGATTTTGAGCTTCAATTGGACATAGGATATGTTCTTGTAATCACATATTTTGGTGTGATGTTTGAATTTTGAGATTTGTATGTTGTCTTTTGTATATCACTACCTTTTGTTTCAAATGATTCAGCTTTTAACTTGCTTGATGACTTTTTTCTATTCCTCCTCCATATGTATTTGGAAAACCTAACATGGGTTCTAAAGATGACATTAATTCGAATACTTGGACTTATTTACTAAGAGAGATAACTCATAGAGCATGGTGTTTAAGAGTCTCGTAAATCTAGGTGAAATAAAGTGTTATTTTGACTTTGACCTTGTTTTATATAATATGGAGTGAATGGAAAGGAAATCAATAGGAATGAAACAAAAAATAATTTTAATTACTTCAAAACACAAAAAATGTGACAAAGGGTGTAAATTGGATATAATGACAGTAAAGTGTGATTCCTTATCATAAGAACGATGAAAATCTAGGAAGACATGTTAATTTAGATTGTTGTGCAAATTTTATCTATAAAAGAATCAAAAGCTAAAGATGAGAATAAAGATCAAAAACTTGTAACCATTGCAAAACATATTATATAAAAAATAATGACAAGATGATGATTTTATGAGGAAGGCCAAGTCTTATCCATGGTCTTGTACACCTCATAAAATATAAACCAGTAAGGGTGCCAAAGAGTATTGGAAAAATAAATAGGATTAGAAAAAGATGGTATTTGTGAGGAAGGCCAGGTCCAATCCATGTTCTTACACTACAACTCTCAAATGAGAAACCCAAAGGGTGTTAAAAAGTGTGTAAAAAATAGGAAAACAAAGAGGATAAAGGTACATCATGAGGAAGACTGGGTCTTATCCACAATTTTACAATGTAACTCATGAGAAGAGAGGAAACTAAAAGACCAAAGAGGAAGGACTAGGGTTTTTAAAAAGAGAGAACTATTGTAGAGGGTGAGACCCATGTAAGTATCTTACAAAAAGTGTTACATAGACATCATATATAAAGCATGAAAAGAAGGGAAGGATCCTACACTAATGTCTATATCAAGGATGAACATGTGAAAGACAAGGATGAGCATGTGAAATACAATGATGAGCATGTGAAAGACAAGTCTATGCATATTAGAAGGTTTCTTGAATTTGAATTAGTTTGGTATCATGCCATGTAAAATAAGACTGGGCATCACAAGATTCCCTAGAGGGTAATTAGATGTAGGGATGGCATCACAAGGTGCCTTAGAGTCTAAAATGATATGATGGTTGGGATCATAAGATGACCCAAAGACTAGAGTAATGTGTGGATGGGCATCACAAGATTCCCCACAAGCTGAAAAGAGGAAGAAAAGATAAGAAAAATAATAAATAAAGAGCACCCCATATAGTGTCTAAATGGATTCAAGTTGTCTAAGAAGATTCTAATAGAACATATGATGATTGAGGAAATAAAGAGGATGTTAAGAAAGAAAATATAAAGAACTAAGTTAGATAGATAGGACATGTAGTAAGAGTATAGAGTCAACTAGGTCGACCTAATATTGTAAACTACAGAAAATAGATCTTGATAAGGGTGTAGGGTCGACTAGGTTGACCTAGTACTAGAATCTAATTGGTAAATAGATTTAGGATCGATTGGGTTGAACTAGTACTATAGGTAGGAAGGAAAGAGAGTCTGTAAGAGATTATGTTGAATAGAATGATAGTGTAGTGAGAACAAGGAAAATTTTTGCAATGTATGTTGAAGCAAGAAATGAAATAAAACACAAAACCTTGCACCAATAGTGACCAATGCAAGTTTTTACAGTAAAAAATATAATGAGAAAAGAACAAGCAAACAAATGAAAATTAAATGCTAACTAAGTGGTCATCCTAAATGTTGTTAGATTATTATAAAGTGTTAAATTAAGTGTGATAGGGAATTTGGCTAAAAGTAGTGAAATAGAAAGCAATTTATGGATGGTTTTAGGACATTTAGGTTGAAAGGGATATGTGTTGGTAATGGTACTATATTGGTATTGGGGCCTAACCCCTCACTTCACAATCCCACAACAGTAAAGGTGTTGGGTGCTTTGACAATATATACCATTAACCACGTGTTTTTACTTGGACATAAAACGAAGTCAACTCCCCCTTCGTGATGAAATCTAAGTAGCTAAGCCTTGGGTATATAAATGTTTAAATTCATTTTAAAATTATGTGTTTTGGTAGTGTGTGAAAAAAATAGAAAACATAGTGCAACTAAATGGTATATTTTAATAGCCACCTAATTAGACTATGCAATATATTGTAAGCATAAAAATAACTAAAAGTGAAAGTATTAAGTAATGACTATCATATAGTTGTTAATTACCAATTTAAAACACAATATAGAGTCAATTTAGATGATAGTGTATGAAAACATTATAGAATAGAGTTGACGATGTCAATATTGTACTACTAAAGCAAGAGTCTTTTAAGAATTATGTCAATAAGGTTGACCTAATCTTGGAGATAGAAGACTAGATACAAAACTAGGTCGACCAAGCTGACCTAGTTTCCTGTATGATGGAAATTTTAAATACTACAAACTTTGCAAAACAAAATTGTAAGGAAGAACTAAAATGAGAGAGAGAGAGAGAGAGAGAGAGAGAGAGAGAGAGAGAGAGAGAGAGAGAGAGAGAGAGAGAGAGAGAGGTACCTTGGTGGATTAGAATATTATGAGGAATGTGAAATTTTTGTTAAAGTGCCTTGAATGTTACTTGTAAATTCTACCAACTATGTCAATTAGGTCAACCTAGTTTTGTAATTCCCTATTTTTTGAAGCCTATTAAGATGACTATACTAGCTTGGTCAACCTAGTATATTTTTTAGAAGTTGTTTGAAATACTATACCAGCATGGTTGACCTAGTATGTTTTATAGATATGACTAAGATTGTTGCGTTGACCTATTCAATGAAATAAATTATACCTAATGAAGACCTACATAAAAAGAACAAAGTAATTTTGATGTGACTGTGTGCTAAACCTACACACAAAATTTAAAAACTATACTGGCCCTGTCAACTTAATATCTCAAATACATAAAATTAATAAATAAAATGATAGAAAATAAAAATGTGAAATAAAATATTCAATGTTTAGTTTCACATCGAGTTCATCAAAATGTATGCAATCAAAAATGCATTATATATATAAATCAATCCTAGCTCAGAGAAGATAAATCCTACTTAAACTCCTGATTGGGGATACATTAGATAATTAGGAACATGATCAATATGTGGATCTGATAGACCTAATTAGGAAAAAATCTCTTACCATAATAATAATAATAATAATAATAATAATAATAATAATAATAATAACAATAGAGAGGGTTCCGAATCCTCTAGTCAAGAAAAATAACACAATAACCCTAACTAAGTCCTATGTTTTCATTTTCATTATACTAATAAGAAGTAAAGCAAATAAATCTAATTTATTGTTTACCAAAGCTTATCGCACAAAGTGGGGGTTAGTAAATAAACAAAATTAAACATTCATAAGAGAATAATAATTAATTTATGTATAGGTAAGACCCTCATGCATGGATAAGAAGATTAATATTATTCAAAAGCCATTACTTATGTTACTTCTATCTTCTAAAGATAAGAGCAAAGTTAGAGATACTTACCTAAAATACTAACCCATAGAGACTTATTATTTCCCTTGACCAAAGGGGATTTTCAAGAGGTTTTTGTGGTTTTTAAGGATCATTAATAAATGCTAAAGCATCCAAGACTTCTCCACAATACTAGATTCTCCAAGTAGAAACCCTAGGCTAAAACTCCTCAAGTAGAATGGTAGAAGATCAAATTGTAAATAAGCAAAAATGAATAATTGCTCTTGATGTCTCTCTAATAATTAAAAAATGGATGTGTTTATATAGGTGGATCTAACCCTAAATCGTGGATCTAACCCTAAATCATTCTCAAATTTCTAGTTGATAGGGTCTACCCAATCGACCTAGTATCGTTATTAACAAAAACTCACTAGGTCATGGGGTAGTTTGGCCAAGAGCTGACCTAGACCCTAAATGAGTTTCAACAATAAGAGTACAAGGTTGACCTAGTACTATAAACTATTGAAATGGGTTTTAGGTTAAGAAAATGGGTATAGAAGGTGGTAAATAACTAGAGGAGTGTGTAAAAGAGGAGTAATAGCTTATGGGAATGTTTTAGGAGATGGTCAGATTGGTAATAATTGGAAATAAGGGAAAATATTCATGTAAAGCACAAATGTTCTACCCACCACTTTCCTAGTGCACACCTTAAGGCATTCACTCAGAGAGATTGAGACTCGATGGGTTCCTACAAGATAAAAAGCATTGGTATTTGATAAAATTTGAAAATATTATGTATATACAAATATTTCTTGCCAAAAAAGATCTTAAGAAAATAGTTCATTTTTCCTTATTATTCCTTGTTATTGTCATTGGTATTATTTGGATATATATATTATTTAAGTTCCATAATGAAAGACACATAAAAAATATGCATAATTTCCATTCCTGGTTGGCAATTAGTGTCATGCCTT